>CAUYRH010084771.1:0-12639 GCA_963574655.1 Perodicticus potto
CAGTAGAGTGCCGTGGCATCACACAGCTCACAGCAACCTCCAACTCCTGGGCTTAGGCGATTCTCTTGCCTCCAGCCTCCCGAGTAGCTGGGACTACAGGTGCCCGCCACAACACCAGGCTATTTTTCTGTTTTGCAGTTCGGCTAGGGCCAGATATGAACCCGCCACCTTTGGTATATGGGGCCGGTGCCCTACTCGATGAGCCACAGGTGCCGCCCTAAATAAGCTCTTTAGTTTTTTGACCTTGCTTATCATCTATATAATCAAGTAATCATAAAATCCTCCAAATGCTCTCCAAAAGTTGGGGTCACTTTTATTTGCACAAATACAGTGCAAATAAATTTGCTAAGTGAATAATTCTGAGAGGCCAAGTAGATAATTGAAGTTTAAAAAGTAGTAGTAGTAGATCAGAAGAGACATGATCTATTAGCCTATTTCATTTATTATCCTGTTTATATACTTCCTTGAACTTACCATAGTTATCTTGTTTATCTACTTGTTTACTTGGTTATTGTCTGTTTCTTATTAGAATGTAAACCATGGGGGCAGGCTTTTTCTCTCAGTATCTCTAAAGTCTAGCATAATGGTTGGCCCAAGTGAAGGGCTCAATTCTTGAATGAATGGTCTGCTTTAAGTAGCAGAATAAATTTTAAAATAAATGGGAGAAAGGAATCCAGTTCAACAAGTAGTTATTGAATTCCTACCATGTGAGAGAAACCATGTTTTTCTCTCCCTCTTAAATTAATGAAAAAAAGGATGACTGATTAAAGGATGACTGAAAAAAAGGATGACTGATTAAAACCTAGATCCTTTTGGTTTTAAACTCTGATTACACCTAAGGTTAATTTCTTGGTTAATATCAGTGTTTTGATTATGTTAACATTAAGATCTATTTTTAAAAGGAAAGACATTTTATACAATATTGGACAATTTAGGGGCATCTCCACAAGATCCCGTCCTTGCATTGGGCAGAATGAGTGATATGCTTTAAGACTGGAATTACCCTTGTAAACTAATCCCTGGGTCCTTTTTCTGTGTTGGGATCACCCTTACACCACTTCCCTAGGGGCCCTAGAAAATAGCTCATTCTATGATTGGAATTTCAAGTCAAAACACATTTATCTGAGCAGAATTTTAATGATTTATCAAAGAGAGGAGGGATTTTCCCAAATACATCTGAACTTAACCAAATTACTGATCCCATTGGCTATGTTTTTTTTCTTAAACACCTTTCTTTAAACAAAGTGATTACTGCTGAAATCATCAAATGTAGCTTCTGTAAAAGCTTTTGACTAAGTTTTGTTTGATTAGCAGGAACCCTGTAAAAGTAAATATTGTTTGAGAAGGCACTTTTAGAGCCCTTTCTTTTTCTTCATTGAATTAGCTTTTTAAAAGCACTATACTTTGGAGAAAGTAAGAGCCTTTTTTCCAGCCATCCTATTGTTAGCTCCACGTCTCCTTAATACTATTATCTGTTCCTGAGATTACCGGTACTTGTGACAAAACTTCAGTTTCTATAATCTCAGACAGAAATCCGCTTGTGCCCCAGGACCTCAAAACAGGCACTTACGAAATTCAGACTTCTTTCACCTGTGATCCTCCAGGAGCCCCCTCCACACCCCCCACACCTCCCCACATCCCCCACACCCCACACTCCTCCCCAACCCCCCAGTAAACAGAGACATCTGATAGGGATAGGGCTGCATTAGGACTCACTGCTATTTGTTTGTTTTTGTTTTTGTTTTTTGTAATTCATGTGGCAGTACTCCTCCTGTGGCCAACTTACATACAACCATACTCTAAATGGGAAAATTATATTATTAAAAATCGTCATGTTTGATACAATAACACTTTTGAATATAAAACATACCAAAGGCCACATGTCTTTGGCTTTGCTTGTCAAATGGAGAGGCTGCCAGAACCACTCAGCTCCTTGGTTCTCATGCCCCAGAGTCCTGCAAATTGACATGTAAGTAGGCAGCACACAAAGACGTTCTGCCTATGAGAATGTGAGTTTGGGCTCTTGGGCTGGCCTCCTTTCTCTCTATGTGGAGTTCTTTCCAGCTTTGCTTCTTCTTTCCTATCTTAGTTTTTCAGAAAGGCAAGTTTAAATGTGTCTGTTTTTTTAGCATGTTAACTGCACTGGCTACATGAGGCTAGCACTCAGGCCACTGTTCAGTCTGTCATATGGAAGGAATTGCCTTTCAGAGGAGATTATAATTGTGCATGTAGCCACACAAATGCACATTCTGCCTGGAGGAAAATGCACAGAAGAGGACGCCTTATGCTGCCACTCAGATCTTTTTGTGCAAGACTGCGTAAGAAGCCCTTACATGGCACAGTCACCTCTTTGGGCTTAATGAGTAATCTTTTTGCATGGTAGCTATTTAAAAAAAAAAAGAGTGAGAGAGAGAAGAATTGCTCTCTTCCCTAAGTGAGTTGCTTTTATTGGCCCTGTAGCTTTGTCTTAGGAGTTTTGTACATTCCTGATGACATCATTTATAATACTAGTGCACAGACAGTAAACAAAAAATAATTTAGCTTTTGGGCATCTAGACAAAACTTAACTAGTCCAATTTAGAAAAATGATAATGAGTTTTATGTACATTGGTCATGTAAGCTTAAACAACAAGCATGACTCCAGTCTTTTTTGGAATGTGATGGGTTGAAAGATGACCATAGAGAAAACTAGAAAATTGACACTCTTGAACTACATGCAGTTCAGATTTGAGTCCCTGGTCTAGTGTTAATCCCAAGAAGTATATTCTAGTTAGTGGATAAAATGCAGGCTTTCATGTAAGTCATTAAGCTCCTTGAGCCATTGTTTTTACCTATAAAAATGGAAAAGGTGAGGGGCAGTGCCTGTGGCTCAAAGGAATAGGGCACCAGTCCCATATGCCGGAGGTGGCGGGTTCAAACCCAGCCCCGGCCAGAAACTGCAAAAAACAAAAAAAAGGAAAAGGTGATATGCCACCTACCTTATAGGAATGTTAGAAGATTGAGAAAATAAACATGTGGAATTCTTTACAGGGTAGGTGTTTTGTAAACAGAATATACTCTTCTCCTTGATCAAATTTCCCCAACAAATGGAGTTGATAAAGCTACCTCACAGAGGGTTGAAAGGATGAATTAATTAATATATGTCAAGTATCTTAAAAGTAAACTATTTAATGAAACCCAAAATTGATTATCTTTTTTGATAGCCTGTAAATCATCTGAATATGCTGTTTAGACACATAATTACCTTATAATATGAAGTCTCACATGTGCAGCCAATCTTTTGCTTTTTTCAAGGGTTGGCATGGTAAAGAATGGTGAACATAGAGGTAGAAGAAAATAGGTCACATGTGGCAGTTCATCCTTGTAAAGCCAGCACTTTGGGAGGCTGATACAGGAGGATACCTTGAGGCCAGCCTGGGCAAAATAAATGAAAGTCTATCTGTACAGAAACAACAATAACAAAAAAATTAGCTGGACATGGTGGCACGAGCTGTAGGCCCTTCTACTCTGGAGGCTAAGGTGAGAAGTTCACTTGAGCCCTGGAGTTGGGGGTTACAGTGAACTAATGATCATGGCATAGCACTCTAGCCTGGGAAACAGAGCAGATCCTATCTCAAAAACAAAAACAAAAACAAAAAAGAAAAGAAATAAAAAAACCAGACTTACCTTTTGTTCTCTTCAAGGTTATGCTTACTAATAGCTGTTGGATTCTTGCTTATCTTTGCTATCATGCCTAGACATAGGGACTGTTTTGGCCTTTGCTCTTCTAGCAAATATTTATTTTTGATCTTATGTTTATAAAGGAGAAATCAACTTACAAGGAAAAGAGGTGGTTGATTAGTCTCACACTGTGAACTTTTTATCTTTCCTATAATGGTAAGAAAAAGTAACTATTGTTGAAGGACTTGACATTAGATTCCCCAATTAGAAAGTTCTCAAACTCATCCAAGTAATAAAAACACCTTTGGTTGTTACCTTTAAGGAAAAATAGACACCAGAAAACAATTTATACTTTTTTTTTTTTTTTTTTGAGACAGAGCCTCAAGCTATTGCCCTGGGTAGAGCTGGCATCACAGCTCACAGTAACCTCCAACTCCTGGGCTCAAGTGATTCTCCTGCCTCCACCTCCCAAGTAGCTGGGACTATATACACCTGCCACAATGCCCGGCTATTTTCTGGTTGCAGCCATTATTGTTTGGCAGACCCGGGCTGGATTCAAACCCGCCAGCTCAGGTGTATGTGGCTGGCGCCTTAGCCGCTTGAGCCACAGGTGCCAAGCCCAATTTATACTTTTAAATGACAAAAGTATCACTGACATCTCTTCTTCCAATTTTGTTAGTATTTGTTAGTATTTGTTAGTATTTTCAAAGATTTTTAGGCTGCAAAACCTGAGAAGATCCCTCAGGTAATTGTAAAGGTTTAGAATTCATCTTTTGTTCCTAATTATAGTTGGTAATATTTGGATAACTTTATTTCTCAGATTTCATTTGCTATTAGGTGACGCAAAGAGGGAAAAGGCTATTTCGTTTAGATTCTAAACCCATCAGGCATGGATTGTATCTTTTTTTTTTTTGAGACAGAGCCTTAAGTTGTCACCCTGGATAGAGTGCCGTGGCACCACAGCTCACAGCAACCTCCAATTCCTGGGCTCAGGTGAGTCTCCTGCCTCTGCCTCCCAAGTAGCTGGGACTAGAGGCGCCCGCCACAACGCCCGGCCATTTTTTGGTTGCAGCCGTCATTGTGGTTTGGCGGGCCCGGGCTGGATTCGAACCTGCCAGCTCAGGTGTACGTGGCTGGCGCCTTAGCCCGTTGAGCCACAGGTGCCGAGCCAGATTGTATCTTTTACTTTTTTTTAAATACAAAGAAAGTATTTCAACTTTTAAGTAGTACTGCTGCCTCAGTACTGATGTCACATTTTTTTTTCTTTTTTTTTCTTTTTTTTTGAGACAGAGTCTTAATTTGTCACCCTGGGATGAGTGCCATGACATCATCATAGCTTACACCAACTTCAAGCTCTTGGACTTAAGCAATCCTTTTGCATCAGCATCCCAAGTAGCTGGGACTACAGGCACCCACCATGATGGCTGGCTAGTTTTTCTATTTTTAGTAGACACGGGATCTCGCTTTTCCTCAAGCTGTTCTGGAGCTCCTGAACTAATCCTCCCCCCTTAGCCTCCCAGAGTGCTAGGAGGGACCCACTGCACCTGGCCTTTCAGTACTGTCTTAAGTGGAAAATATGTTCACATAGGTGTTCTTAGTGTGCCTTCTGGAGTCATTTTCATTTCCAGAAATACTGGAGGTAGACAGCAGGCTTATTTAGTCCTCACAGTAGAATAGGTTGGCGCCAGGCTGATTCCACTGTTCCTTGAGGAAACTGAGACTTAGGTTATGTAACTTGTCCAGAGTCACTGAGCTAGTGTGTCTGGCGCTGAAATTTGAATGAAGTTTATCTCACTCTAAAGCTGGTGTTGTTAGCCTTCTTTCAGGTCCTATTTACTTCTAAGGGCCCTCTTTCCTGTTAAGTTCCATAAGAATTTAAGTATCAGAACTTAAATTTGTACAGAATATGTGATATATTCCTTAGAGTCTTTGGAATGATATATATAATGTAATTAACATTTTCTTGATGATATAACATCATCATTTTAGACATTATATTGGGCTTATTACCCATGAGGGTGGAAATTATTTTTATTAGGCATAGGAGGAAATGGGGGCTAGGTGAGAACGTAATATTAGGTCATTAAATCTGAAATAACCGATTTAGAATCAAAAGTTTAGTTTAAGGGTAGGGGGCAGTGGCTCACACCTGTAATCCCAGCACTCTGGGAGGCCAAGGTGGGCAGATCACCTGAGTTCAGCAGTTTAAGACCAGCCTGAGCTAGAGTAAGACCCTGCCTCTAAAAATAACCAGGCATTGTGGCAGGCACCAGTAGTCTCAGCTACTTGGGAGGCTAAGGCGAGAGAATTGCTTGAGCCCAGTGATCTGAGGTTGCTGTGAGCTATGACGATGACACCCTAGCATTCTACCAGAGACAGCAAAGTGAGATTGTGTTTCAAAAAAAAAAAACTGTTTAGGCTCGGTGCCTGTGGCTCAACAGGCTAAGGCGCCAGCCACGTACACCTGAGCTGGCGGGTTCGAATCCAGCCCGGGCCCGCCAAACAACAATGATGGCTGCAACCAAAAAATGGCCAGGCCTTGTGGCGGGTGCCTGTAGTCCCAGCTACTTGGGAGGCGGAGGGAAGAGACTCGCTCGAGCCTAGGAATTGGAGGTTGCTGTGAGCTGTGATGCCATGGCACTCTACCCACTGTGACAGCTTAAGGCTCTGTCTAAAAAAAAAAAAAAAAAAAAACTGTTTAGTTTATTACATCTCAAACAAGAAGCAGTACCATTAATCAAAGTATGTGCCTAAACCAGGTGTCCTCAAACTTTTTAAACAGGGGGCCAATTCACTTTCTCTCAGACCGTTGGAGGGCCGGACTATAGTTTAAACAAAAAAAATATGAACAAATTCCTACGCACACTGCACATATCTTATTTTGAAGTAAAAAACAAAACGGGAACAAATACAATTCACACCAACACATGTGGCGGCCCGCAGGCCGTAGTTTGAGGACCCCTGGAAACCATCAACACAGTTTTGCCATCTTAACGGTAGCTTATGTGTGACAACAGTGAAGATGACGGGGGAGCAAGTGGCAATGAAATTGTGAAAGGCATTTTCCATAGCCTGTTGAGAATTGAATATTTTTCCTTGCAAGAAGTAGTCCAAAGGGCGATGCCTGTGGCTCTGCCGAGGGTGATAAAGTTAGACTCTGTCTCTAAAATAAATAAATAAATAAATAAAAAGTAGTCCAGGGCGGCGCCTGTGGCTCAGCGAGTAGGGTGCTGGTCCCATATACCGAGGGTGGCGGGTTCAAACTCGGCCCCGGCCGAACTGCATCAAAAAATAGCCGGGCATTGTGGCGGGCGCCTGTAGTCCCAGCTACTCGGGAGGCTGAGGCAAGAGAATCGCCTAAGCCCAAGAGCTGGAGGTTGCTGTGAGCTGTGACTCCACGGCACTCTACCGAGGGCGATAGAGTGAGACTCTGTCTCTACAAAAAAAAAAAAAAGTAGTCCAAAGCAGAAGAAATGGTAGTCACTGTTAGTGAAGGTCTGGTGAATACAGTTGATGACATAGAGTTTCCAAGTCCAGCTTCTGTAGTTTGAGCAGCATTGTTTATGTGACTGTGTTGTTGGCTTGTCTCCATCGACCAATTTTGACTGCTTAATCCCAGTCATCCTCATCATGTTGTCCATGTGTTTCAGGACTTCATCTTTATTCAACCATTGTGCCAAACTCTTGTGATTGTCAAAAGGAATCCATTTTTTCGTCACACATAACAATGGTGTAGAAATGGTTCGCCTTTTTTTTTTTTTTTGGTAGAAACAGAGTCTCACTTTATCTCCCTCAGTGGAGTGCTGTGGCGTCACACAGCTCACAGCTACCTCCAACTCCTGGGCTTAGGCGATTCTCTTGCCTCAGCCTCCCAAGTAGCTGAGACCACAGGCATCCAACACAACACCTGGCTGCCTTTTTTTTTTTTGAGACAGAGACTCAAAATGTGCCCTGAGTAGAGTGCCAAGGAGTCACAGCTCACAGCAACCTCCAACTCCTGGGCTCAAGCAATTCTCCTGCCTCTGCCTCCCAAGTAGCTGGGACTACAGGCACTCACCACAACACTTGGCTATTTTTTGGTTGCAGTTATCATTGCTGTTTGGCAGGCCTGGGGATTCGAACCCACCAGCTCCACTGTATGAGGTTGGCGCCCTAGCCACTTGAGCTACAGGCGCTGATCCTGGTTTGCCTTTATGTTATGACAGCAAAGGCAAGCTTCCAGACAGTTTCTCTTCTGCTGCTTGTTTAATTCATATGGAACCCATCTACCCAGCTTCTTTACCTTGCTTATTTCTTTCAAATGCTCCAGTATTGGAATAGTGCCATCATACCTCGTTGCCAATTCACCCATAGGTTGAGATAGATTCTCTTCCACTACAGCTTTCAGCTCATTATTATCCATCTTGGTCTCAGGTCACCACGTGGCTCATTTTCAAGATTAAAATCATTGCAGTGGAACTTCTTAAACCATGGATGTGTTATGCATTCATTAGCCACATCTTTCCCAAACACTTTGTTGGTATTTCGAGCTGTCTGTGCTGCATTGCTTCCATGATGGAACTCATATTAAAAAATAACATGATCTCAAGAATGGAAGAAAAAGTATCCAATGTACTCAGCCTACTATGAAGCTAATTTATAGCTTTCATATGAAGGCTAAAACCCAATTATAGCACAAGAATATGGGGGAAAGGGCAAGGGAGGGGTCGGGGGAGGATGGGTGGAGGGAGGGTGATTGGTGGGATCACACCTACGGTGCATCTTAGAAGGGTACAAGTGAAACTTACTAAATGCAGAATATAAATGTCTTCATATGATTAAGAAAATGCCATGAAGGCTATGTTAAACAGTTCAATGAAAATATTTCAGATTGTATATGAAGTCAGCACATTGTGCCCCATGATTGCACTAATGTACACAATTATGGTTTAATAAAAAATAAAAAATAAAAAATAACATGAATTTTTGATTTATCAAAAAATTTCTCTAAAAAAAATTTTGAGAGATAATCACAAGCCAAAATGTGCATTTGAAAGAATTAGGATATACCTTTACAATTAAAAAAAGAAAACACAAAGTGTCAAAGTGAAATGTCAAAGATGTCAGCTGTCAAGCTTAGTAAGTAAGGAAATCAGACATTTCATACCTAATAACCTAATTTAAAATCCCTGCTAACAGCGTAGGAGGCTAGGAATTGAAGTCCAGTTCTACTCACAGGGCAAGCACACAGGTATTGGTGGATATTTGACTTTTTCTCTGCTATCTCTAACCCTTGAAGTACAAAGATATTTATCCCTGGCTCTGTTTGCCACTCCCCTGCCTTCTGCTACCACTGAAGTCAGTTGCTGCACTTTTTTTTTATTAGTTCTTTCTTTCTTTTTTTTTGAGACAAAGTCTCACTTTCTTGCCCCCCGTTAGAATGCCAGGGCATCATAGTTCACAGCGACCTCAAACTCTTGGGCTCAAAGTGATTCTCTTGCCTCAGCCTCCCAGGTAGCTGGGACTACATGCAGTCACCACAATGCCGGGCTATTTTTTAGAGATGGGGTCTCGCTCTTGCTCAGACTGGTCTCTTAACTCATGAGCTCAAGCAGTCCACCGCCTTGGCCTCCTATTATTTTTTCTTAACTCTGTGTTACCTGCCATTAACCTGTGTCACCTGTCCTTGGTAAATATTACTAACTAACCACAGTATCCCTTTCTATACTTTAGTGAGTAGTTTGCTTTAGTGAGCACATGTAATTTTAGGGTTTTTTCCTGAATTCCTGGGCTTAAGTGATCCCCCTGGTCTCAACCTCCTGATTAGCTGGGAGTGCAGACACCTGCCGCCATGCCCAGCTAATTTTTCTATTTTCTGTAGAGACTTTGGGCTTAGGCGATTCTCTTGTCTCAGCCTTCCGAGTAACTGGGACTGCAGGTGCTACATTTTTCCTTTTTATATAATTTTTTCTTTTCTTTCAAGTAATAGTTACCTTGTCTTTTGCACTTGATTTTCTTTGAGTTTCTTTAATTCAGCCCTAAACTTTTCAGCAAAAAAGTCTTTTCTCAGTTAATGTAGACATCAGATGTTCTCTCAGTTTCAATTTCTTTTCTTTTTTTTTTTTCCTCAAAAAATATTTCTTTTTTTTTTTTTTTTTTTTGAGAAAGAGTCTCATTATATCACCCTCGGTAGAGTGCCATGGCATCACAGCTTGCATCAACTTCACACTCTTGGGCTTAAGCGATTCTCTTGCCTCAGCCTTCCAAGTAGCTGGGACTACAGGCGCCCTGCCACAATGCCTGACTATTTTTTTTGTTGTTGTTGTAGTCATCATTGTTGTTTGGCAGGCCTGGGCTGGATTCAAACCCTCCCGCTCCAGTGTATGTGGCTGGCGCCCTATAAGCACTGAGCCAAATATTTCATTTTTTGAGGCTATTATCATTGGAATTGTTTGCTTAATTCTAAATTAATTTAATTAAAAAAATTTTTTTTGAGATAGAGTCTTTGTCATCCTCGGCAGAGTGCCCTGGCATCATAGCTCATAGCAACCTCAAACACTTGGGCTGAAGTCATTCTCTTGCCTCAGTCTTCCAAGTAGCTGAAAGTACAGGTGCCCACAACAACACATGGCTATTTTTAGAGATGGAGTCTTGCTATGGCTCTGACTGGTCTCAAATTTGTGAGCACAAGCAATCCATCCACCTCAGTCTCCCAGAGTGCTAGGATTATAGGTGTGAGCCACTGTGCCCAGCCCTTTTAATTTTAATTTTAGATTGTTCATTGCTCATATATAGAAATACAATGAATTTTGTATAATGATCTTGTATCTTGCAACCTCACTAAACTAGTTTATTAGCTTTAATAGTTTCTTGTGTGTACATTCCTTAGGATTTTCTATATACCAGATCATGTCTTCTACAAGTAGAGATCATTTTATATTTTCTTTTCCAAACTGGATGCTTTATATTTCTTTTTCTTGCCTAATTTTGCTGGTAGAACCTCCAGTGCAATGTTGGGTAGAAATGGTAAAAGTGGACATCCTTGAGTTCTTTTTTGTTTTAGGGACAGAGTCCCATTCTATTGCCCTTGGTAGAGTGCCGCGATGTCACAGCCCACAGCAACCTCCAAAGTCCTGGGCTCAGGCAATTCTCCTGCCTCAGTCTCCAGAGCAGCTGGGACCACAGGCTCCCACCACAACGCCCAGCTATTTTTTTGTTGCAGTTTGGCCAGGGCTGGGCTTGAACCTGCCACCCTCAGCATATGGGGCTGGCACCCTACCACTGAGCCACAGGCACCGCCCCTATTCTTGAGTTCCTAAAGGGTGAAAGCATTCAGTTTTTTTGCCATCATGTATTATTTAAACTGTGGGTTTTTGTAGATGTTCCAACAAGTTGACGATGTTCCCTTTTTTCATAGTTTTTTAAGTAGGTTTTTTTTTTTTTACATGAAAGAGTTTAGATTTTGTCAAATTGTTTTTCTGCATTTATTGGGATACACTTATCAGGTGGTAGGGTGTAAGTGTTTTTTAAATACCTGAGTGCCTGTCTGTTGGGGTGGCAATGCAGAGCTGGGATCAATTTTCTGTTTAAGAGCTGGACTGAAGGTTGGTTCACTTTTCCTTGATGAGTTGGGTTATTTGAACAGTGTAGTACTCTGTTTTCTGAACAGAGATTTCTGGACACAATTACCAAAGTATCTTATACTGGATAGAATCTGTCCTAGGTTGTCCAATGAGAAATGGCCATTAGAGAGAAGTTGTACTTCCTTCCCCTTTGCTACCTCGTACTTCATGTTGCTGCCCTCATTTGTTCATTTTCCTCTCTAATTCAAAATGAAGAATCTGAGAAGGAAATGGAGCTGTCATCAGTTCCAAATTTGAACAGAGAGTTTCTTCAGTTAGTAAATGGAAAAACTAATTGAAAAAAAATCTTTATGTAATGCTGGGCACAGTGGCTCATGCCTATAATACTAGTAGTCTGGGAGACCAAGGTGAGTGGATTGCTTGAGTTTACAAGTTATAGACCCCCATCTCTTAAAAAAAAAAATACCCAGAGGGCAGCGCCTGTGGCTCAGTAAGTAGGGCACCAGACCCATATACCGAAGGTGGTGGGTTCAAACCCAGCCCGGGCCAAACTGCAACAAAAAAATGGCTGGGCGTTGTAGCGGGCGCCTGTAGTCCCAGCTACTCGTGAGGCTGAGGCAAGAGAATTGCCTAAGCCTAAGAGCTGGAGGTAGCTGTGAGCTGTGAGCTTTGTTACCAAGGACAACAAAGTGAGACTCTGTCTCTAAAAAAAAAAAAAAAAAAAAATACCCAGAAGAGTTGTGGTGGGCGCCTATAGTCCCAGCTGCTTGGGAGGCTGAGGCAAGAGGATTGCTTGTTTGAGGTTGCTGTGAGCTATAACACCATGGCACTCTACCCAGGGTGACAGAGACTCTGTCTCAAAAACAAAAAAAGAAAGAAAGAAAAAGAAACATGTTGTAATTTTTACCTGGAAATTGGAGGAATTAAGGAAGGAATCAAAGAGACTATTATCTCCATAGAGAAATAACAGAGTGGTTTGGACAGGGAAAACTAAAAGTTCTGGGAGCATATTTTTAAAGTTGGCAGTATTTGTTTTGTTTTATTTTTTTGAGACATTGTCTTACTTTGTCACCCTTTGTATAGTGACATGGTATCATAGCTTGCAGTAACCTCAAACTCTTGGGCAATCCTCTTGCCTCAACCTCCCAAGTAGCTGGGACTAGAGGCTCCCGCCATGGACTCCCAGCTATTTTTTAGAGATGGGGTCTTGCTCTTGATCAGGCTGGTCTTGACCTCCTGACCTCAGGCGATCCACCCACCTCAGCCTCCCAAAGTGCTAGGATTACAGGCGTGAGCCACTGTGCCTGGCCTTAAACATGGAAGTATTTGTGTAAAGAAATCTTTATAATATCACAACAAAGTACTTCACTATGTATATTTTGAAAAATATAGTATTGGCTCGGCGCCTGTGGCTCAA
>CAUYRH010084772.1:0-30543 GCA_963574655.1 Perodicticus potto
AAGAAGATTGAAAATAAATTAATGAGGCTCGGCGCCTGTGGCTCAGTGGGCTAAGGTGCCAGCCACGTACACCTGAGCTGGCAGGTTCGAATCCAGCCAGGGCCCGCCAAACAACAAAGACAGCTGCAACCAAAAAATGGCCGGGCGTTGTGGCGGGCGCCTGCAGTCCCAGCTACTTGGGAGGCAGAGGCAGGAGACTCGCTTGAGCTCAGGAATTGGAGGTTGCTGTGAGCTGTGATGCCACAGCACTCTATCCAGGGTGACAGCTTGAGGTTCTGTCTCAAAAAAAAAAAAAAAAGAAAGAAAGAAAATAAATTAATGAAAAGAGATATGTCAGGCAAATACTAATCAAAAGAAAGAGAATGTGTCACAATATCACTATCAGAACAAATAGAATATAGGGTGAACAATTATTAATAAAGTCAGAGGGACATTATCTAATAAGAAGAGGAAAAATCCACCAGAGAGACACATAACATGATATATCAAATTATAAGGGCTTTAAAACATACAGCAAAAAATTTTCATAAATTACAAGAAATTAGCAAATGCACAATTATAAAATGAGATATTAAGATACTTCTAAATCAGAAACTGAAAGTTCAAATGATGGAATTAATGATACCAATCCCATGGTTCTCAAACCCTCCCCTAGGGCACCCAGAATCCTGAAGCAGAGTCAGGGGACAGTGTGGGAGATTTTAGGTTTCCCGAAAAACAGCTACACAGAACAACTGATCAGGAATAGTGCCATCCCAGTTTTCCTGGGACTATCTTGGTTGTAGCACTGACAATCCTGGTCAAAGCAGGGAACCTACTTAGTTTTCACCGTAGACAGCCCCCACTGCTGCCCTTCTGGATCCACTTTCATGTTTGTGTTAAGAACATGATTTCTGGCTCAGCACCTGTATCTCAGTGGCTAGGGCGCCATCCACGTACACCGGAGCTGGCGAGTTCGAACCCAGCCCAGGCCTGCCAAACAACAATGACAACTATAATCAAAAAAAAAATCCAGGTGTTGTGGCAGGCGCCTGTAGTCCCAGCTACTTAGGAGGCTGAGGCAAAATGGCTTAAACCCAAGAATTAGAGGTTGCTGTGAGCTGTGATGCCACGGCATTCTACCATGGGCAACATAGTGAGACTCTGTCTCAAACAAAACAAAACAAAACATGATTCCTGAATATTTTTCCCAGCTATTGGCTAGCATGACAAGAATTCTAATGTCAGCCCATTCCTGTAAGCAGCAGAGTTTCTTTAATGGTTAACTTTGGCCCCATGACTCCCATTGGCTGGCTAGAAACATTCTTAGAATTGTACTGCAGACTTAGATGCATTCCATGTGATCCCTCTTTCTATCCTCCCCACCACCCTTAAAAAGGGTCGGACTAGTTTTGCAGTCTGAAAGTCCTCCCAGTTATTTCCAGCTCCATCCCTGGATAAGTTTCCTATGATCACTGCAACAGATTGCCACAAATATAGTGGCTTAAAACGGTACACATTTAATTCACAGTTCTGGAGGTCAGAGGTCTGAAATGGGTTCCCTGGGCTAAAATCGAAGTGTTAGCAGGACTGTGGTCCTTTCCAGGGCTTCTAGGCAAGAACCAGTTTCTGTGTATTCTTTGTATGCTAGAGACCACCTAAAGGCAGTCCATTGTCTCCCTTCCATCACCAAAGCTAGTAATAGCCTGTTGAGTTTTTCTCACACTGCTCTGACACTTCTGCATCCTTCTTCTGCTTTTGAGGGACCCTTGTAATTACATTGGAGCCATCTACATAATCCCGGACAATCTCATTCTACTACCTCAGTAGCTAAAATATCTTACTACCCTGTAAACATAGCATATTCACATGTTTAGGGTACCATTTTCTGCTTATCACACTCCTCTTTTTGCCTTCATAGGTATCTCCCCAAGTAAATCTCTTGCACATTAAGTCCTAATGAGGCTTGCCCTTCTCTAGGGACTCAACTAACACAAGTGGAGCTGGGATGGTCTGAGAAAACTGGTTTTAGAACTTCCTATGTATTTCCTTTTTTACATTTTTATCTAATTTCTTGACAACTTGAATAAATTTGATGAAGAGCCTTCCTAACATGAAAAAAAAAAAAAAAGAAAGAAAAAAGAACTTCCTTACAGCTGACAAGCAAATAGAATACCATTGTGAGTGGCAGATGGTGCACAAATGTTCCCTCACACAAAGTGGTGGCCCAACTGCTAAAAATTCACTGATGGTGACCTTGGAAAAATTCCCGGTGGAGGGAATTTGAAACATGTGGAAGGAACATGCCCATAAAGCTGGCAGACCCGCTCCTAGGCACAGATCTAAGAGAAATGAAAACACATCCACACAACTGTCCACAGCAGCATTGTTTATAACAGCCAAAAAATGGAAACAACCTTAACATCTAGCAACTGAAAAATGGACAAACAATACACAGGATAGCCATAAAACGGACTATTATTCTGCCACAATGAGGAGTGAAGCAGTGATGGGTGCTATAGCACGGATGTGGTGGATTGAAAGGTGTCCCCCAAAAGGCAGGTTCTTGTCCTCACTCCTGAAACCGGTGAATGTGACCTCATTTGGGACAAGGGTCATTATAAGATTAATTGAGGAGGATCCAAGACGAGATCACTCAGGATTATCTGTCTGGGCTCTAAATCTAGCGACGTGTGTCCTTGTAAGACACAGAGGGGAAACACAAGGACAGGAGGGAGACATGTGGAGACAGAGACAGATACCTGAATGGTGCAGTCACAAGCCGAGGAATACCCAGGGTGCCAGAAGCTGGAAGAAGGAAGAATACTCCCCAGAGCCTTTGGACAAAGCCTAGCCCTACTGACACCATGATTCGACAATACTGGTTTCCAGAACTGTGAGAATAGCTCCTGTTGTTTTAAACCACCAAGTCTGTGGTAACCCATGGCAGCATCCCTAGGAAACTAGTACAAAGGATGACACCTGCCAACGTGCTAAGTGAAGGAAGCCAGTCACAAAACACCACATAATGGATGAACCTAATTTTATGAAATATCTAGAATCAAAAATCTATTGAGACAGAAAGCAAATTAGTAGTTGCCTAAGGCCGGGGGCTTGGCAGAAAATGAGGAGTGACTGCTAATGGGAGTGAGATTCCTTTTTGGGGTGTTGAAAATGTTCTAAAATAGTAGTGAGAATTGCATAATCCTGTGAATATACTAAAACCGCTGAATTGTACCCTTTAAATGAGCGAATTGTTTTAAAATTCTCTCTCAATAAAGCTGTTAAGATGTCGGGTACTGCAAAGGTGTATTTCACCCTGCACAGGGATAATGAGAGAGTGAAGGCAGTCCTCAAGTCATGAAGGGTAAGTGTCAGAGCTACAGGACCTCTCGGAAGTTCACAAAGGGGCTTTAATCCACGCTGGAAGAGCAAACTGAAACTCGATAGAATTTCAGAGCTCATGCAAAGCAAGTATATAGGAATACTTATGCCTAGCAAAGGGCCCCTGAGAAAAATGGGCACTCTCACATGGGATGGGGACATCAGGTCGTGTACCCTGAGAATGTTGGTTCTGCAGGCATACAAAATCCTCCCAGATTGCAGAGATGGCTCAACCTTCCCTAGTAAATTCTAGCATTTCCCCTGTGCTAGATCTTGCAGAGGCTTCTCCTTATCCAGGCAACAGGTATTCCTGCAGGAACTAGGTCCACCCCCTCTCCTGGTTGCCAGGTTAATAATTTGGGTTATATCCCATTATGACCAAAATGGGGATGTGCTGGGCTACCTAAGGAAAAAAAGAGTATGTAATAAAGCAGCAGCAAGAAGTCATTAGCATGTACAGACACAGGTCAGGGGGAGTTCTGTTGGAATCAGATGTTGAGTGAAAGGATGGTTGGTCTTAATAGCCCATTTTCCCTCCTTCTAAATACATTTAAATATAAATTTTAACAACAAAAAGGGAGGGGGGAGAAAGAATGGTTTGTCTTAACAGTAAAATAATGGAAAAATTATTACTCACAGTTTTCCAGTAAGAGCTAAAATCAATCCTATGAGTTCTCTCTGCTTTCTCTCTCTAGCTGGCAGACAGCCATGGAGTTTCGTTTTCACAATATCTGAAAAGAGCAGACAGAGAAGAAATGTAAATCTTTCTCTTTTATAGTCACTAGGCTCACTACCTTTTAGAACCTGGTTTACAGGTTCTGGAGTTCCTGGATACACTATAGGGCGCAAGTACCAGGCCTCAGACCCTGCCCAATATCATATCTCAAGGGCAGAATCACCAATAGGATCAAAAACACCTATGATAAGTCTGTCTTTACTAGAAAGGCAGCTGCTTATCCTATTGGAGGAAAAGTGAATATAGCATTCACAGTTCCCTGTTAATGAAAGCTATAGAATTCATTAACAGGGTACTGCCAGCATTAAGCCTCACTGCCAGCATTTTCCTTTCCTTTCTTTGAGATGCCACACCATATCCCTGCTCTTTTCAATCTCTCTCTCTTTCCCCACTTCCTTTTACTCTCTCACTTCTTCTTTCATTCTAAACAGATAAAATGCATTCTATACTTTCATATTCTAATCTTGGTCTGGAGAAATCTTTTCTCAACCACCAGAACACCTAGTGAGCTTTCCACCCTAACATCGAGCATGTTTAATCAAGTAGGATGGAGAATAAGACTGGACACACAAGAATTTGTTGACATGGGGGAACTTTGGGGAGGACACAGGATTTACTACTCTAGCAAAAGCCCAAAGGGATGGAGGAGCCACTGCTAGATTCAGTCACGAAAGTCAGAAGAAAGCATTGCTAACACTGAGTGATATGGAAATACCTGCATTGCACACAGCCTCAGCATCAAACGAGTGTCCTCCGTTTCAGTATATTACTGACACTAAGCACCCAGAATTAGTGTAGATCCCACAGGTTAAGGAGCTTGGTTCCTCAAGATACTAACTACAAATCCTGGCTTCTCTGGATGAGTCATGGGTTTTTCCACAATTCCCCTTCAGTTTCAATGAATTGTTAGAATAACTCAAAACTTGGGAAAGTGCCTCACTTACGATTAGTGGTTTATTACAAAGATGCAAATGAACAACCAAATGAAGAAATACATACGATTTTAAGGTCTGGGGGCTAAGGGCAAAGCTTTGATGCCCTCTCCAGGCATACTACCCTCTCAGCACACTGATGTTTTCACCAACCAGGAAGCTCACTGTGCCCGGGTTTCAGAGTTTTTATATGAGGTTTTATTACATCTGCAGGATTGATTCAATCAATGGCCATATGACCGAACCCAATCTCTAGACCAGTGATTTTCAACGTGTGCTGCAGCACAGTGGTGTGCTGTGAGAGGATCTTAAGTTTCCTGCCAAATTTTTTAAAGATCATTAATTCAATCATTTTTAAAAGAAGTTCAAAGCACAGTATGTGCATTCTTTTTCTACTTTTTTTTTAATCAACATAATTTAACTATAGGTTCAAGTGTACTATGAAATAAAAAAGGTTGAAAAACACTGCTGTAGACCCTCTGCCCTTTAGGAAGACTATGGGGACTCAAGTGGACAGGGCTGGAAATACCAATCTTTCAAGCACATGTTGGCTCTGGTGGCTATTTCCCTTCCCAAACCTAATCTAAGTCCTCCTTCCCTCAGTCACCTGAGTTCTAGCAATACCTCAGTATCTTCAAAGGTGCTCATTATGAGTAACAAAGACCTCTATCACTCACAAAATTCCATGGTCTTCAGGAGCTCTTTGCCAGGAACTGGAGACAAAGACCACACATAATTTTTATTATATCATACCTTGACAGGTGATAGATAAAGGAATAAAGAGGCCGAGAGAACTGTCCATCCTGGAATAAATATATTATGTGAGGACAAAAGACCCAAGAGAATTATGTTCCTGGGAGGGCCAGAGAAGCAACCCAAGGCCAGCAGTAAGGTTGGAGGGGACCCTGAGAGAGATGTGGAGATGGTTAAAAGAGCACAGTGTTGCCTGGGGAAATACAGGGCTTAGGCACCAAGGGTGCTGCTGAATATCTACAACCAGATGAAGCAAAAACAGAGGAGCAAGAGGATGAGAGTAACTGCCCCAAGTCATACTCACATTTCCAATTTTCAGAGCCAGACCCAGCTGACTGAAAAGGCATGTGGGTCCCTAGGAGGAAAGGATCCTGCAATACCACAGCAAATATATAATAGCATAATTCCCCCAGTCTTTCTTTAGAGCAATGTTTTCTAACATTTCTTATCTCACATTTGAACTTATAGTTAAAACTTCTACAGCATACTTAAATTATGGTAGTAAAAAAAAAATTTTAAGTATATACCTCTTTTGATTTATTTATTAACACAAACAAAATGCACCACCATAGCCAAAAAATAAATTATAACAATATATTATAATATGTAATAAAAAGATAACAATTAAGATTTTGTACAGCCGCATCAACATTGTGATTAACATATCATACCCCAGAAGATCACCTCTTGCCCAGACAATATTAGCAAGATATATATACTGCTTTGTTTTTGGTTTGGTTTGGTTTTGTGGTTTTTTCTTTGTTTGTTTGTTTTTGTTATTGTTGTTTTGTTTTTAATTTCAACATTTTCCTTAAAGATTTTTCTTTTCTTTTTCCTTTCTTTTATTTGTTCATTTTTCTAGCTTAAATATAATTTTCCACTGTTGCTTTTTTCAACAGTTAGAACTTCAATTTTGCTAGTGTTTCTACCCATACTACTTGTTTTTTCCCTCAATTTTATCCCGTAAAGTTTTCAGTTTGCTTGTTTTGGTTTGATTTATTGCATTTTTGTCTTTCCTCTCTACTCGGTAGAGATGGAGTACTGTGTTCACATAGCCTGACAAAGAGCTGCTGACCTAACTACCTAACCCGGCACCCCCAGAGGTTGGGGGTTCTTAAGTTTGGGTCAAAGTACCCTACTGTACACCTATATTGCTCCCATCCCCCACTTTCTGTGCCTCTCTTCTTTTGGTCAATAGTTGCTTCTACCCACCCCTCTCCTTTCTCCTTTTTCTTTTCTTTTTCTTTTTTCTTTCTTTCTTTCTTTTTTTCCCTTCTTGCTCTTCAATCTTCTCATCCTTCTGGTCCTGCACCAAAAGGATTCATCGAAACCCTAGTCCAGAGGCATGGCAACTTAAAGAGCAGGAGGAAGTGAAAGGAGAATTAGGGCAAGGAAACAGATAAAAGAAATCACTCATGAGTAAGAATCAGCAGAAAACTCCTGGCATCATGAAAAACCAGTCCAGAGCAACCCTCCCAAGGGACTGTGAGGTAGCTACTGCAGAGGATTCCACCTATAAGGAAATGTTAGAAATGACAGAAAGGGAATTTAGAATACAGATGATGAAAGCAATGAAGGAAATGAAGGAAACTGCTGATAAAGTGGAAAATAACCAAAAGGAAATCCAAAAAAAGAATCAAATAAGAGATGAATGATATGAAGAATATAAAAAGGATATAGCAGAGCTGAAGGAACTGAAACAGTCAATTAGGGAATTAAAGATGCACTAGAAAGTATCAACAACAGATTAGACCATGCAGAAGAAAGAATCTCAGAGGTAGAGGACAAAGCTCTTGAGATAACTCAGATAGTTAAAGAGGCAGAAAAGAAGAGAGGGAAAGCAGAACGTTTGCTGACAGAATTATGGGACTTTATGAAACATTCAAACATGCGAGTTATAGGTATCCCAGAAGGGGAAGAAGAATGCCTCAGGGGAATTGAAGCCATACTAGAGAATATTATAAATGAAAATTTCCCAAATATCACCAAAGATTCTGACACACTCCTTTCAGAGGGATATTGGACCCCAGGTTGCCTCAACTCTAACCGAGCTTCTCCAAGACACATTGTAATGAACTTGTCCAAAGTCAAGACAAAAGAAAAGATTCTTCAAGCTGCCAGGAGTAAGTGCCAGTTGACCTACAGAGGCAAATCCATCAGGGTGACTGCAGACTTCTCTAATGAAACTTTCCAAGCAAGAAGACAATGGTCATCTACGTTTAATCTACTTAAACAGAACAATCTCCAGCCCAGAATTCTATATCCTGCTAAGCTAAGCTTTAAAATTGACAGAGAAATCAAATAATTTACTGATATACAAACATTGAGGAAATCTGCCACAACAAGACCAGCTCTACAGGAGACAGGCAGTGTGGTCTGCACTTTTCTTGCTGAGGAAGACGTGCCTGAGCAGAGCTCCACGCTGACGGCAGAGCTCTCACTCTGCTACTTTTGCAAACAGGGAGGCTGGGCACACAGGAGGTTGGGGTTGTGGGAGCTGCAGGTGGGGAGGGCAGGAAGGATGGCCCTTCACGTGTTTCTAGATTACCAGTTGCCGAGAGCCTGCTGTTGACAGCAGCTGGGGCTTAGCAACTACTGACTCATCCAGTGAACATGAACTCAGGTCCCTTTTGCTTTAGGTCTCCCACTGCTCACCAAACAGGCTCATCTTCTCCTGCAACAGTCCTTTGTATAAGGAGCTAGTGTCTCCTGTACAGATGAGAACTCAGAGGGTGAACTAGGGGAAAAGACCTGCCAGAGGCCATATTGCTGATGCTTTTGGGAGCCTTTCACAATCAGTGTGTGGTTCCTGAGGTTTGAGGACAGGTGTGCCCCAAATGCTGACCCACAGGCAGGCAGACTTGACTCCTGGGAAAGCTGTCACCTTGGGGTTGGGCCCCTTCTACCAGGCTGGTTCTGTTCCAGGGCATTTGGGCCAGGCCTGGAGCAGACTGCCCCAGCCTCCCAGGGAGAGTGAGGCCAGCTTGGCTGCCTTGAAGACCTGGCTCCAAAAAATTTAAACCCTGCTCCAGAGTTTTCTCCTTGTTGGTTTTCTCCTTTTCTCTCCTTTCTTCTTCTTCTTCTTCTTTTTTTTTTTTTGCAGGCTGGGGCTGGGTTTGAACCCACCACCTCCGGCATATGGGGCCGGCACCCTACTTCTTCGAGCCACGGGTGCCTCCCTTTCTCTTTTCTTCAAGTAGGAATTCTCTTGCCACTGCCACAGACTCCCACTCTCAAGAAGGCACTTGACAGTCTTTCTTCATTGGACTTTCATGCAGAGATGGGAAAACTGAGGCTGCAAGGGATAGGGCAGGTCTTGTCCAAGGCTGCTGCTGGAAAAACCATTATATGTCAGCAGAAAAATCTGGTGATGAAGACCCGCATGGGCTAGGAGAAGGCCATTGTCCCCAACTCTGTGTGGGACCCACACAACTCTGGGTTAGGGGTTGGCTACTATAAGAACACTTACATTTCAGAGTGAGCACCACCATAGTGGCATCTGCAAAGCTTCCTTCCAGAGGCTGTAATCAACAAGGTGGTGCAGGAGTGGTCAAGAAAAAGACCTGATAAGGAATATGTTTACTCTGAGAGAGTTACTCGACCTCTCTGAACCACAGATTCCCAACCCATAAAGTTTTGGGGGTGTTGGCAACGATGCCTGTCTTGTAGAGCTGTTAAACAGATGAGCTGGCAGTAGATACAGCAGCACAAAAGGGGTTCCTATTTGTGACCCCAAGAAATAACTTGCTGAAGGGGCCCCTGAGCCGTTATAATCTGGGGCCTTAATGTAAATTCAGTAACTATGAGGGCAGGGTTTGAGGTCCAGATGCTGACACGGTCTTCAACTTTGCCCTGATGCTGAGCAGACAAGTGCAAGGTTAGCCCCACAGAAAGTCTGGGGCTTTTTCCTGTCCTAATCTCTGCTTGTCTGAAAACCTTGGGATCAGATTGCAGAGGCTGAGCTGTCTAGGAACGGGATTTCTCACTGAAAGCCTGAGGTTTCAGGCACAGCATGGGCCAGCGAGGGTTTCAGCTTGTTGCCAAATGACTCTGGATGCCTGTGACTACCACCTGCACATTAAATCACTCCAGGGAGGATTATAGTTTTCTGAAGCTCTGTTTGAGGCCAGCCAAAACAGGACCATTTCTAACTTACAAAAATCTCATCTGTGGTTGTGGTGGAGAACTCATACCATTGACCAAGGGCAAAGTTTGAATCCTGACAGGCTTCCCCCGAGTTCTGAGTAGTGAGGTGTTGGCTCTTGAGGTAGTGGTCTCGTCTCCTGTAACCCCTCCTGGCACCTTCCCTCCCTGGGGACATCCCCTCCAGCAATGCCTGCCCTATTGCTGTCCACTCACAAATCAGGGCCACAGCAGCTGGTCGTGCAAGCACAGCCTGCCAGGCGCCCCTTCTCTCTGGCCGTCTGACTGCTTCCCGTGGGCTCCTGTTTTATCGCTCAGTCCTCAGCCTGGTCCCAGTCCTCTCTGCTCCCAGCCCCTGAGCGCAGGGACTTTGCTGCAATTTATCTAATGGAATCTACACAACAGTTCTGTAAAAGGACGATCTTTCTCTATGCTTTTCTCCCTATATACTGGGGGAAATGAAATTCAGAGAAATCAAGAAATGCTCCCAGATACGATAGCAAGAGGTAGGAGGAACCCAAGTGTCCACTGACAGAAGATCGAATAAACAAGATGTGGTGTATATATGCAATGGGAAATGATGTTCAGCCTTAAAAAGGAAGGAAATTCTGATCCACGCTACAACATAATTAAACCCTGAGGACATTATGCTAAGTGAAATAAGCCAGACACGAAAGGACAAATACTGAGTGATCCCACTTGTATGAGGTACCTAGGGTGGTCAAATCACAGAGACAGAGGTAGAATGGGGGTTGTGGGGGTGGGGAGTAGGGGAGTTACTGTTTAACAGGGACAGTTTCAGTTTTGTGATGTGGAAAGAGCTCTGTTGATGGATGGTGGTGATGGTTGCACAACAACGTGAACATAATACATTAACTGTACCCCTAAAAATGATTAAGATGGTAAATTTTATGTTATGTATATTTTACCACAATTTAAAAAAAAAATTGAAAACAGTCCCAGTGTTCTCAGCTATTGAGGGCCAGAGGCAGGCGGTGAGCCTGGATTGGTTTGATGGAAACTGGGGTGATGTTGTCCTCTGGGAATTAAAATTGTGACCTCTTGCTCAGCAAATGTAGTTCATTCCAAAGTTGTTTGTCCCCACAGACTGTCTTCCACCGTCTGCCACACTCTAGGGAGCTGAGCCTGCTGCTGGCTGGAAGGTCCTGGAGCCAGCACCACAGGCTGCTGAGGTTTGACAGCATCACCACAGACTCCATTGGGTTGGTTTGGAGCCAGGATTGTTGTGTAGGCTGGTGACAGACCCTGATTGCCCCAGGCACCAGACTGGGGAGTTCGCTTTTTGTTGTCAGGTAAACAAATGAAGAGGGCTCATGTCAGGAGGGGCTGGGCCCAACTTCACAACGGCAAAGGGCCTCAGACATGGACATCGAGCTTCTGGCCAAAGGAGCTGACAGTACCAGATAGCCAGTGGCCCCTGACAGTGTTTAACACAAGCAATGACTTAATTGGGACCGCTCACTGAGTGGGCTTTATGCTCCACACGAATCTGATTCTGTGCTGTTAACTCACATATCTCTCATGTTAAACCTATAAGGAAAGCTACTATTATCATATTTTCAATTATTTTTTATTAAATCATAACTTTGTACATTGATGCATTTATGGGGTTCAGGGTACAGCTTCGATATACAATGTGAAATGCTTACATTGAATTAAGTAACACATCCATCCCAATTATACTCATTTCTGAATAGTTTTGAAATGGAAAGCTACATTATTATCTCCACTGTGTAGATGAAGAAACTGAGGCACAGACAGAAAAACAGGCCTCAGCAGCCACAGCTAGCAGATGTGGCGGAGCCGTGCAGCCTAGGTAGCCAGCCCAGGCTCCTAAACCTGGGCCGGCTCCTCCCTCCAGAGAAGATGCTTGTTAATGGTGAGCGGTTAAAACAGTGCATGATTTTACATCCAGGACTTGACATTTGTTATTTATTTTTTGTAATATACTGGGAGCCTAATAAAATACAAGCTGCCCAGGGACGGCTCTCAAAGGTAGGTGAATTAATAGCTAATTAATTTTAAAGGCCCAAATGACTCCAGCCCCTCCTCAGGTCATCTGGAGCAGGCAACCTCCTGTTGCTAGCCAGTTCCTCAGGCTGGTTCCTCTCCCTTGAGTCAGGAGCAGCTTTAATACAGCATTTAAAGTGGGATTAAGGAGTCCAGACCCACCACTCACACTGGTGGCACACCAGCTTTGTCACAGTCCAACCACATCATGTTCTCTGGAAACTCGAGAGCCAACTCCCCAGGGGCCCCGGTGGGGGACTCATGTGAAGAGGTGCTCAGCCAGTGGGGAGTGGGGGAGACCCACCGTCATGTGCTGACCCCTGCCATGCGCCAGGGGCTTTTGCTCTCTCTTTAATCCTCCCTGTAACTCTGAGATGTAGATGACTGGCCCCATTTACAGATAAGAAAACTGAGGTCCAAAGGTGAGAGGCTGAGTCTCAGAGCTAGTCAGGAGCCAGGGCTTTTACCTGCACCAGTACTGTGTTTTAGGCACCAGAGATAAAAATGAATGTCCTATCTGAGACGCTGGAAAGAACCAGAACATGGGTGAGGGGGATGAGGGCCAGGGTGGTTCCAGATCAGAGTGGCTGGGTTCCTGCTGGGGCTGCCTGTCAGGGTGTGTGGAGCGCCCAGGGATGCAGAACATTCATACTTCTCAGAAGCCTCCTTTTTGAAAGCCCCCAGCCTCTTGTGTCTCTCTCACAGCAGAGACTTAAAGGGAGAGGAGATTCCTAAGGTGTCCTTTTTGTTTTGTTTTGTTGTTTTTTTTCTTGAGACAGAGTCTCACTCTGCTGCCCCAGGGTAGAGTGCCATGGCATCAGCCTACCTCACAGCAACCTCACACTCCTGGGCTCAAGCGATCCTCCTGCCTCAGCCTCCCGAGTAGCTAGGGTACTACATGTACCTGCCACAATGCCCGGCTAGTTTTTCTACTTTTAGCAGAGACAGGGGCTCATTCTTGTTCAAGCTGGCCTTGAACTCCTGGGCTCAGGAGATCCTCCTGCCTCAGCCTCCCAGAGTGCTAGGCCAAGGTGTCCTTTTGATCGGCAGACAAAAGCTCATGGATGCCCCACCCCGGTGCAGCCAAGTGACAGGCCATTTCCCAGGCTTGAGAGTGCTCCCTGCCCACTCGCTTCAGCTCAGGTAGCTGAAATGAGGTCTGAGAAATCTGGTGTGAAGAGCGAAAAGCTGCTTGGAATGCCCCAGATCCTTGACTGCCCTCCCACGGGGCCTCAAGTCCATCTCTAAAGGGCTGATGAGGCCTGACCTGCCAGCAGGCCTGGGTGAGAAGGCGTGGTGTTGGGGGACTCTAGAAAGGGGTTCTGAAGGATCAAATTGACCCAGGTGTCTAAAAGAGCTTGGGCCCAGCAGAAGGAAGATATTGGCTAGAAAGAAAGTGAGGTGCCAATGCTGACAGTGGGTCTGCTGGGACCCACATAGCTGGCAGCATAGGCTGTATGTCATAGGGCATGGCAGTTGTGGTGGGAGCGCTTGGGGTGCCGGGTTCTGTGCATGGGCAGGCAGGCTATGGCTTGGGCTTGGTCCACCCTAGATATGTGCTGTGCAAATGAGCTTGTCCCCAGAGCTGCAGTCATCTCCTGGGATTCTGTTTCCTGTTGTAAAACAAGCCCCAGGGAGGAGCATGCCCCAGCACACCCCAAAGATACCAAATTCCTCAACTCTCCATTCACCCCAAACCTTAATCACTGACACATGGGACAATGTATTTCTCTGAACTTAACACAGGCCAGGACTTATTGTTTTCAGAGAATGAAAAGCTTTTTATTTTTATTTCTTTTAAACTTAAAAGGTCATTCATGTGAGCTTTGATTTTCATGAGAATTCCTCACAACCTGAAGGCTAAAAGTCCCACCCTGTCCTGCTCTGAAGGTTCTAGAATGGGCAGGTGAGGCTGGAGGTGTGGCCACTGTGGCTGTGGGCATGGACTGAGGAAGGCATGTGCCAGAAAAAGGTGGCCTCTCAGCACGTACCTGCTTTGAGTTGACCTTTTCTGGCCCTGGACTTGGAATTCTTGGCTCCTTGGGACAGGAGAAGAGTGCTTTCCCAGGGAGGACTCCCCCCACCCCACCGTGGGCCTGGTACACTTTAACTTTTACATCCCTGGGGAGCTTGAGTGAGCACAAGAGTAACCAACTATCCCGACTTGGCCAGGACTGAGGGGTATACTGAGGCTCAAAGTACTGAAACCAGGATGGCCTCAGGCTAACTGGGAACTGCTAGTCACCCTGGGCAGCTGTTAGGAGGGAGTCTCTCAACACCCCAACCCCCTTGCTCTCCTCCCTCCCCACCCAGCCACAGGCCCTTCCTTCTGCACAAACTGGCCAGGCCAGCCTCACCTCAGGGCCTGTGCCATCCCCTCTGCCTGGAACTGGCTGACACCTCCTAGTCATTTCCTCCACCACCCAGTTGGTGACCTGCCCTCAGGGACTCTGGCACATTTTCCTGTTTCATTTTCTTTCAGCCACTTATTGCTACCAAACTTATCTAGTTTGTTTATTGTATTTGCTTTTTGGCGTTTATGGTTCCCCTCTTCTCACTGGAATGTCAGCCCCCTGTGGGCAGGGCTCCTGCCTGCGGGTCTGTGGCTACAGTCCCCAAGTGGGGCTGTTGCAGGTTACCTCACGGGTGCAGAGCCGTGTGCAGTGCCAGACGCTCCCATGTGTCACTCCACAGCATTCTCAGAACAGATTCCTGAGGTAAGGACACCAGAATCCTTCATAATGAATCCTCTGATGGGGGCTCAGGGTGGGGACGAGGCCGCTCAAGGTCACATCAGGGGCCGGGGTGGGGGACAGTCTGCAGACCCCCAGCTTGGACCTCTCTGAGGTCGGTGGAGGCTGCTCCAGCTGTGCAGCTCTGTAGACCATAGCCTCAGACGGGCCAGAAGCTAAGGGGTAAAACTCTGGGGTTCCAGAGGGGCTGCTCCAGGGGCCATCCTGTGAGGCTACTAGGCCCTGCTCAGTTCCCTGTGCTGTGGACGTGCCCCCCGGGGGCCTCCAGTGATTCATGATTTGTTTTGCTTGACCCCTAGGGCCAGCGTTGAGGACTAGGCTTCCGCTGGACAGCTTCAGCTGTCAGGCTGGGTCTGAGCTGCTGGGCCTCTGCCTGCTGCAGCCCAGCTGCTCAGAGGGTGGACGGCTATCTCCTCACATCCCCTTTCCTCTAGAGCATCCCGGAGGTCACATGCCCAGAGGGGCGGTGGCTGGGGGGCAGGCACATGTGGCCACCATCTGCAGCTCCTCACCATGCCCTGGGAGGGCTGGCCACCGTGCGTCCAGCTGTGTTTAGGGCAGCATTATCTTTTAAACAGCTTTATTAAGATAGGATTCATATACCATACGGTTCACCCAATGGTTTTTGGTATATTACATTATATTTTAAAATTCTAAAATTATTTTTTAAAAAATTATGGTGAAATACATAAAATTTAGAGTCTTCACCATTTTTAAGTATACATTTCAGTAGTTTTTTGTACTCACACTATTATGCAACCACCACCACCGTCCAGCCGCAGAGCTTTCCTCATCTTGCAAAACTGAAATTCTGTGCTCACTAAACTGCACCTTCCCAGCCCCTCTCCCTACGGTCCCTGCAACGCCCATTTTTATTTTCTGTTCTATTAGTTTGAGTACTTCAGATACATCATGTAAGTGGAATCATGCAGTATTTGTCTTTTTGTGACTGGTTATTTAACTTGGTATTCTGTCCTCAAGGGCCATCCATGTTGTGGCATGTGTCAGGATTTCCTTCCTTTTTAAGGATGAATAATATATTATGTGTATATATCACATTTGATTATATACCTCTTAAGGGGTGATAAAATGCAGACATAAACATAAAAGTTTGTCTTTTTTTTTTTTGAGACAGAGCCTCCCTTTGCGGCCCTTGGTAGAGTGCTGTGGAATCATAGCTCACAGCAACCTCAAACTCTTGGGCTCAAGTGATCTTCTTACCTCAGCGTCCCGAGTAGCTGGGGCTACAAGTTCCCACCACAACACCTGGACATTTTTGGAGATGAGGGTCTCATGCTTGCTTAGGCTGCTCTCAACCTCCTGCCTCAACCTCCCAGAGTGCTGGAATTACAGGTATGAGCCACTGCACCTGGCCCAAAATTTGTCATTTTAACAATTTTTCACTATACAGTAGCATTAAGACTATTCATAAAAGGGTCATGTATAACAGTCTCCACTATCTACTTCCAGAAATTTCTTATCATCCCAAACAGAAACTCTATCAATAATGTATCCGTTAAGCAATTCCCACCCCTGCCCAAGTCCTTGGTAGTGCCTCTTTTACTTTCTATTAATTTTGTCCCTTTCAGAGACCTAGATGTGGAATCCCATAGCACCTGTCCTTTCTACTGGCTTCCCGCACTCAGCATGAGGTCTTCAGGGCTCACCGTGGGCAGCACGTGTCAGCACCTCGTTCCTTTTTCTGGCTGAACAGCATCCATCACACGGAGGACCACGTGCTGTGTAGCCATCATCTGGTGGACACGCGCTCTGCTTCTACCTTTTGCTAGTGCTGCAGTGGACGCTGGTGGGCGAGGATCTGTTTGAGTCCCTCCTTTCAACTCTTTGGGGTGCATCTCTAGGAAAGGGATTGCTGGGTCATAGTCTGTGGTTAGCTGGGCAGTGTTTTTTCTTCCTGGCAGAGAAAAGGCTTTTCTTGTGTCTGGGATCACTCATCATTCCTGGTGCCTCCTGGGAGAAGCTGACTCTCCTCCCCTCCCTCTCAGTGTTTCTGGGGTCAGGGACCCCACCTGGCAGCTCTTTCTGAGCTGCTGAGGAAGGGCACAGAGGTCATTTTCATTTGAACCTATACAGAATCCCTACTGTCACAAAGCCTGTCTCCAAAAGGAAAGGGCCCTAACTGTGTACTGGAAATTCTGCTTCTAGCAGTGCAGGCCTGGGAGCCTCTGCCTCTTCACACACAGATGGGGACACTGACACCATTTCTCACGGTCACATGAGCAGGACTTGAGATAACCCAGGACATTTAACTTCTCACACCTTCAGTTTCCTGAGCCTCAAAATGGGAATCTGAATACCCACCCCCAAGGTCTGTTGCTCATGTGGTCATTCCAGGGACACCGACTGGAGGCTCTGCAGGCACCAGGAACCCTGAGCTAGCTCAGTTTTGTCCCTGAGTTCCCAAGGTCAGGAACATCCAGCCACTGGGGACACGAACCACGTTGCAGCATGGGGAGGTGGGGACAGGCTGATAGCTGGTGGGTCCCCTTGAGGATGTGCCATTCCTGACAGCTCAGGGTGCCCGTGCCTTGCCAGGCTATTCTCTGTCTGCAGAGCGTTTCTCAGTCCCTGGAAATTGGCCTCTTCCAGAGAGGAGGGCACGGGATGACGTGTGATGTTGCCGGGGTGCTGGTGGGCAGAGGTGTGTGCTGGGGCACTGGAAGGCGTGTGGGCAGGCCAGCTATGGGTGGCCACCAGGATACCCCACGCTCAGTCTCCATGGTACTGGAGGTCAGGGCCCTTGCTGGCCCACTTCTGGGGATCGGCAGATTGTGGGTGATCAGGGATTGTCTGCAGTCCTGAGCTCTTGTCTGTCCCATACATATTTCCCTTTCCCACAAGGGACCCCGTGGCAACTGATCCCTGCTCTGCTCTCCAGGCCCAGAAGGGCCCCATGCTGCCCTGGGAACTGCCTGGGGCTATCTCCCATCTATTCAGAAGCCATAGTCTGGTCAGAGATGCTGTAATATTCCAGACACAGGTGGTTCCTTTCTTCCCCTCCTTAGGGCTGGGCTAACTCTGTTTCCTGGCAGGGGCTGCAGGGCATTGCCTGGAAAGCTGGGAATCCCCTGCTTCTGTAATAGGGAGATATCAAGGACACCTTGGCCATTTCTGGAGCCCTTAGGAAACCTTTCTCCCTGGAGCGGGCGCTGGACTGTTATAGGAAGCAAGGAAGGTGGAACCCACTTGGTCCTTCCACAGGCCCTGCACTGTGCTGGGGGTTTTCCAGGCGCCTGCTCACCTAAGCTGCTTGCAAGCCTGCCATGAAGTTGGCAGCAACCCTACTTTGCAGATGTTGCAAAAGAGTCTCACAAAGAAGTGACATGTCTCTAATCACAAGCTGGTGTGTAGTAGAGCTGGGCTTCCAAACTGGCTGTGTCCAATTCCAAAGCTCTTATCTTTTTCTTAAAAAGAGAGAGAGAGAGAGAGATGGGAACAGCCTGGGGTCTCTCTATCTGTTCTATTCAGAAGCCACTGTCTGGTCAGAGACCTCTAGGTGGCCCCAGACATAAGCAGCTCCTTTCCTTTCTGAGGTCCTGGGCTGTGGGGGTGTGGGTGGGCCAAGACCCCACGTGGCAGGAGGGCTGGGGTTACTTTAGAAAGTGCTGGGGGTACTTGGCCCCACCCCAGTTTTGGGTTTGGTGGGGCCGGAGGGTCTGAATGTTTAACAAGTTCCCACCACATGCCACTGCTGTTGGTCTGGGAAACACTTTGAAAACCAATTGGTTTCTTTTTTATTTTCTCTTTAAATCCTGTTTTCTTTCTTATAAAGTATTTCAAGCCTGGTGCACTTTTTCTATGCCATGGTGTCTTCTGTGCTCTCAGGAAGGCTAGAGTCAAGTTGTGAGTTTGCAAAACCCAGAGACACCAGTTGTGGGTTCATAAACTGCCCGCAAGTATTTCTACTACTGCTGTTACTGCAGCGCACGTGCTTTTAGAGCAGTGCCCAGGGCTGCACTGTCCTGTAAACTGCCCATTGAATTTCCACAGCTGCCCTCCCAGGCGCAAGCCAACACAACTCTTTCTATCAAGGAGGAAACCGCACTCAGAAAGGGCAAGCACACACATGGCAAAGCTGGGGGTCCAGAGCTCACGTTGTGGGCCGCTCCATTGTCCTGCCTCAGGAATGGGCGAGATGGACAGAAGCTTCTCCCCAGTTCTGGTGGATGGTGGTGAATGCCCTGAACCACAGTTTTCTCCCAGCCCTTCCCCTAACGTCTCTGAGTTCCAGTCTCTGTGAGCAGCATCACCATCTACCTAGCAGAGCCGCGGGGATGTGGCTGGCCTCACCCCGATCACGATGCCTGACCGACACCCCAAATGGAAGAGCGGCACAGCGGCTCCTCTACATTACTGTGTGTTAGCCATGCACGGGGATTGTGCGTGAACCTCACAACAGCCCCATTAAGTTGGCACTAATATTATTCCCACTTTTACAGATGGGGGACTGCACCACAAGAGGACCAGAACCAAGTTCAAAGCCACACAGGAAGAGAAAGAACCAGATTTCTCTCCTATGTCCCTTCTAGGTCTGGCACCAACATCTCTCTACGGTAGACCTGCTTGCTGTTTCCTCTCTTGCCTCCTTCCTTTCATTCTTTACCCTATAGTTTGGGCAGTCCTTCTAGACCACGATCAGATCATGCCACTTTCCTTTAAAGGCATCCGCAGGTTCCCACTGTCCTCAGAGCACAGCTCCCTGGGCAAGGCTTTCCCTCTCGGGCCAACTCTTCCCACCCCTTCTTACCCTCTATGAGTCACTCCTGGACCATGTTTTGCCAGAACCCCTGGCTGGGGGACACCACACCTCCCTGAGCTGTGCTACTGATATTTCCAACACCCTTTCTGCCATTTCTTTCCAGGAAAACTCCTACTAATCCTACAAGACCCATGTAAGACGTGGACTTATATCTTAGCTTTCTTGGCTGCTCACTGTTGCTTCAGGGATATCTTGCTGCAGGCAGCACTTTCGGCACCGGGATGGGCCATGCTGGGCCGCGAGCTCCGCAAGCAGAGACCACACTGGATTTGTCTCAGTCCTCCAAGTGACCCAGTCCCAGGAAGAATCTAGCTAAACTGGACCAAGGTGGACAGTCACCAATGGCCGTACAAAGAGGCACTGGATTCCAGTGTGTCCATCAGTAGCTCGCGTCTGGCTGACCTTTGCGGGGCTCTGGGAAAGGAAGGCCTGAGATCATTCCTCCTCTTTATTGCTTAGCACCTGTGCCTGCCCCTCTACCTACTGGGGTGGGAAATACCACTTTATAAACCCAGGGCAAGCTGCCATGCTCCTTCTAGCCTGGGCTGTTGGAAACTACTTGAGTGGATCAAGCCTCAGTAAACTGCTTTTAACCACTCCCCAGGGAGTACCCTGAGACCCCAGATAATTAGCCGCATGTGTGTGGGAGACAGGTCCATTTTTTTTCCCCAAGGATTTATGATCAGGGGGAACATTCTCATTGACCTCCATTTTGGGAAAGGCCTCTTTCTGGAACACTTGCTGAATATTCCATCAACAGTAAAGCACATATGCTCACAGTGAGCCTGCCTGACATCGTCATACCCAGCATATGTTTCTTGTCTCCTGCGTGTTTTAGCACAGGCCCCAGGGAATGCATGTATTTCTGAACGTCCTGAAATACAGCTCCGAGCGAAGTACTTATAATTTACCCTTTATGAAAGCCATCACTGCTCTTTCTAAACATACTTGGAAGTGGATTCAAAGTTTATTTAGAAAGAACATTTCTTTTAAGACACAGACTGAAAGAGAGTGATGGTGGATTTTCTCCCTAGCTCTGGCTGGTTGGGACTCTGGGAACAGCTCCTTCTGCTCACAGCCCTGACACCCTCAGATGAGACCGTGAATGTGTGAACCTTGGCCACTGGTCCACGCAGTCCTCTCCAGTTTGTCCTCTCTCTAGTTATTCACCTGTTGTGCTTCTTTTTCCCTCGGACTTCTTTCTCCTCCGCTTCCACACATGTTCCCTTCCTTCATCACTAAGTGTCCTTGTCATCAGGTGAATGAATTAGTCATTTATCCATCCATTTATCCCACATAGAAAAGCTACTCGATATTTATTTTTGGGTGAATTCTATGACTTTATTCATCCAAGCAATCAAATATCAATCCCACCCCTCCGTCCGCTAAGTTATCAATCTTCGTTCATTCATCCTTTCGACCACCCACCCATCCATCCATCCACGAAGGAACACTAATAACCCACATCCTGTCAGGTGCTGTGCCAGACATAGGAGACAGCCAAATGAGTACAGACCAGTGGTATCAATGTGCAAATGAGAGATTAGAGAGAGACGTGCAGGCGTCATGGGGGCCCAGGATGGGGTACTGATTGATACATGGGAAGAACTCTGGATACAGAAGGGGAAATGGGAAACCACGGATGGAAAACCTCTCCCTGTCCGCAGGGCCCAGGGAGCAGCAGAGAAGACCTAATGGCCGCTGCGAGGTCTTACAGACATTTTCGTTCAGAAACAGCTTCTGGACTGGGCCAGCTCAGATTTGTCGCTCTCTTAGTGATTCTTGCAGCAGTTCTGTGAGGCCTGTGCTATGATCGGGGGGACATTCTCCTTGACCTCCATTTCGGGAAAGGCCACTTTCTGCAACGCTTGCCGAATATTCCACCAACAGTAAAGCACATAAGCTCACAGTGAGCCTGCCTGATATCGTCATTTCCACTCTGCAGAGGAGGGCACTGCACCTGGGCGAGTGGGGGTGAGTGGCTAAGAAGCAGCACAGCCCATGTGGTGTAGTCCAAGGACGGGCAGTGAATGCATGTGGTCCTGTGCAGCCTCCGTCCAGCGGGCGACCCTCAGGACAGCACCAGCTGCCGACCCATCTGCTCAGGATCCAGGTCCAGTTGTTTGGGGGTCTGGGTTCCTCTGCATCCCTCATATCCAGAGCTGTTCAGTCAGCCCTGCACACAAGCTGTTCACCCTCTGCAGGAGGCCGAGTGCCCCAAGGATCCCAGCAAGCCCTGTGTGTCTCAGCCCCCCATCTCCTGGCCAGGACCCGAGGGCTGAGGATGAGGACTTTGCCTGCTGAGTAGGGACCACTCATGCCTGGTTTCAGGCTCTGACCCCTGTGGAGGAAGCAGCATGATGCAACCAAGAGCCTGGTCCACCACTGCCCTTACTGGGTGGGACAGCTGGGGTCAGGCAACCCATCCTGCCTCCTCCGGCACAGGGAACATCTGGGGTCATCCTTCAAGCCTCCCTTTCCCAGTGTCCCCAGTGAATTACAAGTCCTGCCCATTGTCTCCTGAGTCCCCATCAAAGGCCTGCTGTGCTTGGCTGTGGTGGCCTCTTAGTCTTCCTTCCCCGAGGCTCTGCTCCTATTATTCAAGGTACCTTTCTAGCTCTGGCCTGGTCACTCTTTGCTAAAAGAACAAAACCAAGCCCGTGGCTGTCTGCTTAGAACAGACATAGGATGGTAAAGAGAGGCCTGGGTTCAAATCCTGGCTCTCTCATATACTATCCATGTGCATTTGGGTAACTCAATAGCTCTGGGCCTCAGGTTCCCATCAGTGAAATGCGCATATTAAAAACTTTCTCACAGAGCAGTTGTTGTTGTTAGCATTATGGTTGACTCGAAACTATTCCTTAGAAAGGAAGGTATCACCTTATGTTCGAGTCTTTACAGAAGTCTTTCATTTTATGGGGTGCATACTCATATTTAGTTTAAAAAACAGCAACCATGTATTGTTTGGTAAAGACACACAACCTAAACCAACCCACTTGATGTTAGTTCCAGAGGTGACCCAAAGGGCCTATTAAACATAAATAAATAAAAGGAACCTGTCCTTTCAGGATGGGAGGGTGAATGTTCGCCTTTACCTCTACTACTTCCAGAAACCTGAGATCCAAGGGTAATGAGCTCAGGAAAGGAAACACCCACAACCATCAGGACACTGGGAAGTAGACAAATGAGTGGGAGTGGGATAGTCAAAATTTTAAGCCAGCAATGGAGAGAATTCAAAAGCATTCTAGTATACAATGCAAAACCATCCAGAAGCTCAGGAATCACCAGCACCAGGTACCTGATGAACGAGAATCTAGACTGGCCATTTCAAATCATGTCCTATGAGCTAAATCTGACTGACTACATATTTCTGTAAATAAAGTTTTATTAGGACACAGGCATACCCATTCATTTATTTGTCATCTAAGGCTGCTTTTGTTCTACAATGGCTGAGTTGAGTAGTTGTGAGAAAAGGTAAAATATTTACTTTGGTCTCTAATATGGATAGTCAGTTGCCTTTCCTCAAGCTGGGCAGAAGCCTGGGAGTTTATTCTCCGGAGAGAGGAAAATAAAATCTCTAGGCTGCAGGATGCCAGGCACGGTTGAGGAAGGAGTACCAGTAAATGAAAGTTTACACATGGACTGTGGAGGCCCCAGGTCTCTCCTTCCTCAGTGTGGCCCCCAGAATGCAGACAGCCAGGCCTGGAGACAGGCAGGCTACTCTTGGGGAACCTGATGAGGTCAAGAGAAAAGACCCAGCCAGATCGTGTTCCTGTGAACCCACAGCCAAACAGCTCCGACTGTGTCTCTGAAGCTGCAAGTCAGCTTTTCAGTTTTCCACCCTGAAAAATGAGCCAAAGGTACCAGATGTATGAGGACATGAGAGACAGAGGCAAAACAGAGAAAAATCACTCAGAGGAGACATGTTTTCCAAAAAGAGAAAACTTGGGGAAAAAAGAACTAATTAGATAGATAATTAGGTATCTATCTAATAGATAAATAGGAAAGAAGAGGTAAGAAAGTCAGTTCAGGAAGTCAGGATCAGACCGGGAACTGTATCCCCCTCCCCTCAATAACAAAAAAAGAGAGAACAGAGAAATTTGAAGGGGAAGTCATTAAAGAAATAATTCAAGAAATTTGGTCTTGTGAGCATCCAGCTCAGTGAAAGAAAACAGATGCCAATAAGGTACTTCATCTTGAAATTTCAGAACACAGGGGGGTTAAAGAGAAGATCCTAAAACTTCCAGAAAGAAAATAGATTTCATGCAAAGGACTGAGAAAAAAAGGAAGGCTTTGAACTTCTACTTAATAGTATCTAAAATGGAAAAATTAAGAAGTTGCAGGATATTCATGTTATTTGGAGGAAGAGGATAGTTACCAACAGAAACCCCACTATTTAGCAAGTGCTGTGCCAGGGACAGGGGACATAATGGGAAGGAGATAGGCGTAATACGGAGCCAGAGCCTCAGTGGCTCCTGCCTGTAGTCGTAGCTACTCTGGAGGCCAAGGTGGGAGGATCACTTGAGGCCAGGAGTTTAAGACCAGCCTGCCCCTATCTCTAAAAACATTTTCCGGCTCAGTGCCTGTAGCTCAGCAGCTAGGACGCCAGAGCCACGTACACTGGAGCTGGCAGGTTCGAATCCAGCCCGGTCCTGCCAAGTAACAATGACAATTACAACCAAAAAATAGCCTGGCATTGTGGTGGGCACCTGTAGTCTCAGCCTCTTGGGAGGCTGAGGCAAGAGAATCGCTTAAGCCCATGAGTTTGAAGTTGCTGTGAGCTGTGACGCCCCAGCACTCTACCCAGGGTGACAGCTTGAGACTCTGTCTCAAAACAAACAAACAAACAAACAAAATAAAACCAAAAAGAGCATATTTTTCCTCCAAGCAAAACAAAACCAAATTTAATGGTCTTATAGGCAAAACTAAAAACAAACAACAAATGCAAAAAAGGAAAAGAAAATTAACAGAACAACCCCAAATGTTAAAGCAGTCATGAAGAGAACTTTTGAGGGTTAATGTTTAAAACTACAAATCAAAGGTTTTTGTTAACAGATAACTGGCAAGTGGTTAAATACTTTTCTGCTGAGTGTTCATATAAAAGCGAAATTCCAAAACAAAATTCAACTAAAACAGAAAAAATTCTAAAGTTCACAAGAAAGGATATGAGGAATACAATGCTCGAATGTTCATGTGTTATTAAAAATTAGGGCTATCTTACACTTTCAAGGTATGTTAAACTCTCTTGGAAACCAAAGAGAGAAGTTACTGTGAACAACAGTATCCAGTGTGTGCAGCACCATGATTGCAATGTAACGATTTTTTTTAAAAAATTAGCTGGGTGTGGTGGCAGATACCTAGCCAATCAGGAGGCTGAGGCAGGAGGATCACTTGAGCCCAGGAGTAGTGAGCTATGATTGTGCTACTGCACTCCAGTTTGGGCAACAGAGTGAGACCCTGTCTCTTAAAAAAAACAAAATAAAGGCTTAGCACCTGTAGCTCAAGCGGCTAAGGCGCGAGCCACATACACCAGAGCTGGCGGGTTTGAGTCCAGCCCGGGTCTGCCAAACAACAACAACTACAACCAAAAAATAGCCGGGCATTGTGGTGGGTGCCTGTAGTCCCAGCTTCTTGGGAGGCTGAGGCAAGAGAATCGCCTAGGCCCAGGAGTTGGAGGTTGCTGAGAGCTGTGATGCCAGGCACCCTACCCAGGGTGACAGCTTGAGGTTCTGTCTCAAAACAAAACCAAAAACAACAAAATAAAATTTTAAAAAGGTTCTATAATATTTTCTTAAAATAAAATAAATTAAATTATAATAAAATAAAATTCTAAAGGTAGGGCTAGTTCCTCCCCATCATTACAGATTGTGGGGAAGACAGATATTAGCCCAGTGATGTACAAACCTCTTTCAGTACATGATAGGTGAACACGACCTGGCCGGGACACTCAGGGTTTCCCTAAGAAACTTAAGCTCAAGCTGAGGCCAGGCAGATGACAGGAGCTGGCTGGGGAAAGAGAGGGAACAGTCTCTAGGCAGGAGGAATGGCACGTGTGCAAAAGCCCTGAAATGAGTGGTATCAGGCCTTGAACTTGCCCTATCAGTACCACCTGAAGGAATATCAGGCCAGACTTCTCAGCCTCATTCCCAGAACTTCTGAGACTTCCTGGGGCTTAAGAATTTGTAATTCTAATAATTCTCAGATGATGTTGATATTGTTGATATTCTCAGAACCACAACTTGGGAAACACTGTCCTCAGTATCTGCAAAGCCCAAGCCTAACAAACCTCTATTCTATCCTTTAAGCCAGAGGTTCTCAAATGAAAGAATCTTTTAGGCACTTGTTAAACGTGCAATTACCAGGTCACCTCCTGGGTTTCTGATTGACTGGGAGGGCACCCCTGGCCTGGGCGGAGGCACCAGGCAGGCATCTCGGTAACACACGAGGATGCTGATGAGGCCTCACTAATGCAGGCAGGGGCTAGCCGTGAGAAACACGGGATGGATTTGAGAGGTGGCTAGACAGGGCTGAAGATGGCTTGAGGACACTGAAGACTGAGCCTCGAGGTCCCTGATCAGACCACTTGCTTCCCAGCCAACAAGCTGTCAGCTTCTATGGCTCAAAGCCCCCTGTCAGGCTAAGACCCTCCTCCAGGTGGCCAACTTCAGGTTTCAAGTGTCAACAAAATTCACTGACAAACTAATTTCTAAATTTTGTGAAATAAATGTATTTCTACTCATTGAAAACTATAGTATCTGATTTCTTCTGCAGATGGCCCAGCCAACGTGGAAACGCTGACTTCAGAATGCACCAGAGTCAGCTTCCATTTCTCAGACAACTGGATGGAGCCCAAGGTCCCAATATGTCCTGGCAGATGAAGCAGACTTGCTCTGAGCCCACTCCAGCCCTAGATCCTCAACAACCCCAGGCCCAGGGTCCCCCTGCCAGCCAGGAGGGCAGGAGGGAGCCAGTTTACAGATCCTGGAAAGCACTCAGACCTCCCCACCCTCACCAGGAGAGATACCACCCCATCCTTGGCCAGAACAACAGCCAACAGAAGTCCCCAAAATGCCACACTCATCAGCCTTTTAGCAACTCTGAGTCACATCTGTCCCCTCATGGTCCTCCTTGGGCTGTCTCCTGTACCCACAGGACCGAAAGCTCAAAGGAAGGCTGTCAACAGCTTGCTCCGTGGGGCCCTGGGCCCATGTGACCGTGAAGCCATCAGTAGAAAGTTCTAGGGAGTGAAGGCCTGTGCAGTTTCCCCTGGCTGGCAGGCCGCAGGAGGAGTATGTTCAGATGAAAGAGGTGGTCCCTGGGAAGCTTTCAGGGGGACCCTTTTCCTGCTTCCAGGCCTGTGGGAGAAGGGCCTGGATACTCCTGCCCATTTTCCTAAGGCCCCTACCCATTTACCGAGGCCTGACCCATGCACGTATTGCATCTGTTGGCTTTGGCCTCCTTCGATGTGTTTATTCAACCCTCAGACCTCACAGCAACCCTGTATTATTCACCCCTCTCTAGGTCAGCCCTCTGCAGCCTTCCCTGCACGGGGAGCTCTGTCCCTTGGCGACTTCTCCAGCTTCATTTCAGATCCCCCTCCCCCAAGGCAGCACATGCATCTCCTCTCTGTTCTTCCACTCCAGCCCCCAAGCCTCCAGGAGTTTAGGTGGCTCACCCAGTGCCATGCAGCATCCGAGTGGCAGAGCTGGGATTCAGCCCAGGTCTGTTTGGCTTCAAAGCTGCCAATGACTATACTTTTCTATCTAGCTTGCAGGCTGTGCAACTCTCTCTACCTGATAAGCCCAGAAGCGTGCCTTCCAGAAGCTTCCTTTGACACAAAGCTACCCCAAATTGCCCCAGCCAGTACCTCGCTAGGGAGAAGGAAGCAGCAGGGAACTAATGCAGTGTGACAGCTGCCCAGTGGCTAGGCCTGGCAGGCCCTGCTAGCTTGCAACTTCAGGCAAATCACTCCTCTTCTGTTGGGCCTTCAGGGTCTCATTTCTTTTATTCAACAGATATGTATGAGCTCCTGCTACATGCCAGGCACGAGGAAATAACACAGAAGCTGACATTCTAACAGGAGGGAGACGTGTAACAGGCAAGTAACGCAGGGTGTGACAGTCACTGGGGAGCTTTGGGGAGGCCTCCCTGGTGAGGTGGCATTTGAGCTGAGACCTGGATGACAAGAAGGAGCCAGCCTAGGGAGGCGGCAGTTTCCCCATCTGTAGACTGGGCATAACATGACACCCATCTTCTCGAGCTGTTGGGAGGCTTACGGGAGACCTGGCATATCCAGTTTCTGGCCACATGCCCTGTTAACTGAATGGTCACCAAGGAATCAGTCAGTGGTCCTTCAGAGCAGGTGGTGGTCCCCTTTGGGCAGGTCCTTAATGGGGAGTGACTCTGGGGACAGACTGACCCACGTCAGGAGGGTGAGGTGGGCACAAGCCACAGGGCACAGGAGTCTGGACATAGACACTAGGCTTCTCGATTTCAGGCAGAGCTGGGCCAGCTGCAGGACTTTCATGTTTTAATCCCAGCTGTTATCAGGGCTGGGAAATGGCTGAGCCCTGTCTCCAAGCTGGCAGAGGCTTTTTCTGAATTCCATGCAGAGAACAAAGAGTTCTGAAATAGGGACACAGCTGTCCTGACTGGCAGCCTGGGCAATCAGCCGGCAAGACCAGGCCAGGAGGTAGGCACGCAAAAGCCAAGCCAAGCCACGTGGCCAGTGGGTGGGCACAGCTGCAGGAACCCTGGCTGACCGGCCACCCGCCAGGAACCATCCTGGGCTCTGGGGCTGCTGGGAGGCTGGGGGCTGTCTTCTCTCTGAGGCACACCTTTTACAGTTTGGGAGCTTAGGAGTCTATTAAGGATGTCAAGTCCTTGTTCCAGGACTGTCCCAGGTATAAGATCAGCGGGTGGCACCGACCAGAGATCGCCTTGCTCTCTTGCTGCTCAGTATAGGTGTGATTTACATTTCAATAAGACGCATCCGAGTGGTCCTCCATTCAGAGCAGAGTCAGGTGGGGTGGAGGTGGGGCTCAGAATGTCTGCGTGTTTTTGGTGGAGGCCCCATGATTCAGTCCCAGCAGCCCCCAGGAAGCTTCCCGATTTGGCAGGAGTACTCTCCACAGGCCGGTTCCAGCTTCAAACCCCTTCATTACCCTCCCACCCCACCCCCACTTTCTGGTTGTGAGTATGAGTCGGTCTGCACTAAATGGTGACTGACACGCAATTTCAGGGCCGGAGAGACTGGCACATGGAAACAAGACTCTGTCAACAGGGAGCAGCTGCTATCAGGTACAACTGACTACTTCCAGACCTTTCCATTTTTCAAGAGAAGCCAGTAATTGGGATTTTTATGTGAAACTTTCTTTATTTTTAATTGTTGACTCATGTTTCAAAAATAGTATGCAGGCCAAAAGAAATCCCAGAAGCCCAACAGCTCTAAGTCTGGATTTGGCTTGTGGCTGCCCCTTTGTGACCACATCCTCTAGGGGCAAGTCCCAGCTCTCACGATGGCATTTTAGACCACCTGCCATCCCTGCGTGCATGGTCCCACAGTCCCTGACCCAGGATGCTTACTTGGCCAAACACACCCTCTCATTTCCTGATTCCCCTCCCTGGCAAAATGCCAGGGCACCCTCTAAGACTGTCCCAGGGTTCAAGTCCTTTGTGAAATATATCTCCTGTCTCTTGGATCTGAGGCACCCCACTTAGGATCCTCATATTCCCCTGTACCCACTTCTGTCCTGCTTCTTACCCTGGGTTGTAATCATCAGGGCCTCTGTGTCCCTACCCCCAGGCCAGGAGGATGTCCATCTGTAGAGGAAGCCTGGGCCTCGGGTTGGCCCCTTGAGGAACTGAGCTGCTCCTGGGGTCTCAGAGAGCTTCTATCCTAGTGGAACAGGATGTGTAGGGGGCAAGTTTAGGGAACCCAGAGTGGAGAAGGCAGGGCCACCCTGCTTCCTCCTGCCTCAGTGACATAGGCAGGACCATGAGGGTGGGCACAGGGCAGCTGGACTCAAATACATGTATTTTATTATTCTTCATTACATTATTCCCCACCCCCACCCCTCAGTGGTAAGACAGAATTGATTTACAGAAAAAAGAATACAGAAAACACTAAAGCTCCTGGTAGAGGGAGAGATTTCAAGTGGGGAGAGAGAAGCTCTCTCCCTTTCTCTCCCTGTCTTTCCCCCTCAGGGTATATATAGGTGTATGGGTTCCTTGGCCAGGAAACGAATGAATATAGTCCCTTCCACCGGGGGCAAGGTGAATGAGTGTATCAATGAATGGATACAGTCCATTCATGGAATTGAGGCCTAGGAAATTCACAAGAAATTGACCTAGGCATAGGAAATGGGGGTTCCACATTTAGTCCTAAGTGTAGAGTGAAGGAGACAGCAAGGCACAGGTGTCTCCTCGGCAGTCGTCCAGGCTTTTCGGCTATTGGAGCCTCTGGTGGGGGTTGGAGGTCCCCCTCCTTGCCTGTCATCCAGCCCGCTGGCTCTTCAGCTGGCTGCCGCAGCACCGACACCACCAAGGAGGAGGCGGCAGGTCCACCAGCTCCACTGATCTGGCTAGGGTGCCAAATGTCCTGCATCAATTCTCCCTCTCCGAGTAGAAACTCTAACTGCTGTTAGGGAAAAGGGGTGAAGACTCAATCTAACTGCTTCCTGAATTGGCGGTGATAGAAGGGGGCAGTTAGGGTTTCTCCGGAGGGAGAGTGATACAGGGGTTCATGGACTGGAACCATCATTATTGCGTGTGGCTTGATGACATTTCTGGAAAACATAAATCTGATTAGTGTAATCAGTAATAGGCAAAGGTAGAACAACGTCAGGTCAGAGGCACTTATTCAGTGCTGCTAAAAGAAAACCATATTAGGAGTTTTCTTGCTGTTTCCAAAATAATAACTTCAAACTTTCTTTTGGCTCACAAGTGTAGGTGGTCTGTGGTTGGCTGTCTTCATTGCCTGCCTCCGTAGAAGATGGAGGGTTCCAGGACTTTACTCGTGAATGATGTATACAGGAATCGACTCCTATAACT
>CAUYRH010084773.1:0-20450 GCA_963574655.1 Perodicticus potto
GTTCTCCTTAGCAAAGTATCTCTAGAATGGAAGAAAAAGTATCCAATGTATACACCCCTAATATGAAGCAAATTTATATCTTTCAAGCGAAAGCTACAACCCACTTATTGCACAATAAGATGGGGAAAGTGGTGAGGGAGGGAAGGGGAGGGTGAGGGTGGGGGGAGAGAGAATAAAGGGTGAGATTACACTTGTGGTGCATATTTGAAGGGTCAGGAAAAAACTTCTAAATACGGATCAAAATAGTTTTCACATAGTAAATGAGAAAATATCATGAATGTTATATCAATCAGGTTGATAAAAATATCTCTGATTGTATGTGAAGCCCGCATACTGTACTCCATGACTGAATTATTGTACACAGCTATGACTCAATAAAAAATAATTAAAAAAAAAAAAAAAAAAAAAGAAATGACAGCACAAACCCAGGCCCAGCCCAGGCAAGGCTGCCAACAGAATGAAGGCTCCTGTTTGACTACTGCTTGAAATGCACACAGCTCATGTTTAAAATTGTAAATGATCTGTTTAAAAGTGGTAATTAACGTGTGGAAGTTTCTATGTGACTTCATACCCAATAATGTAAGTACAACTGTTTATAGGTACACTCTGCATGTGGAGCATGGACCTCTGAAATGCTCCATGGGAAACAGCTCAAGGATGGCGACTCAGTCCTCTCAGAGACACAGTGAAGTGTGATTATCTTCATTTTATAAATGAGGAAACTAAAGTTGAGAGATTATGTGACTTACCCAGATCATCCCACTAGAGAGCCAGGCTTCAAATCAGTGTGATTCCAGCTGTGCCCCCAGCTGTAATCCTACATTGCCTGATTTTTCCTGATTTTCATTTTCCAAATGGGTGAGATCTGGGTGCAGACATGTAGCAGATGCCTCATCCTAACCCTGCTCACCTCGAAGGAGGGCCCGATAGTAAAGAAAATTTTAAGAGGAGTGAAAACCTAACCAGGCTTTTGTAGAGACTGGGACGCATTTAAGAGAGAGAAAAGAACTGTTACCTTAGCAATGAACCCACTTTGACTCTAAGTCCTACCACTAAGAAAAAAACCTGCCTATTATTAAACAGTGATCATGCTAATATGCCACGGACTGTAAGCTACAATGGAAAGATCTGTTAAAATGTGAAAAACGAGCACATTTTTTAAATTGATGAAATACAGTAATATGTAGGCAGACAGCTCCAGGCTATGGTTTACAGAGTATGAGTTCCCAGCAAAAGGGAGAGCATCTTAAGGATTTTTCTCCCAGAAGCCCTAGAACTCTTGGAAGTGCTGTAGTTTTGGTTTTGGTCTTATGCCAGACCCTGATCTGATGCTACTTATTAATAAGAATACACAGTCCCTGACTTACAATGGTTCAACTTAGGATTTGACAACATTGTGCAAGTCAAAACGAGCATGCAAGAGGGATACACATTCAGTACACCCCTCAACTACCATGAGGCTATGACCCAATCACGTAGATCAGTGATTTTTTTTTTTATTATTTGAGATTTGTTGAGGGTACAAAGAATTAGGTTACACTGATTGTGGTTGTTAGGTAAAGTCCCTCTTGTAATTGTGTTGACCACTAATTTTCAAGTGGTGTGCCGTCACAGAATCTTAGACATGCCTCAAAAAATTGTAAATGTCATTATTTTCGAGAGAAGTTCAAAGCACAGTGAGTATATTCTTTTCCTCCATTTTTTTTTTTTTAATCAACATAAGTAAAGTGTGCTGCACAAGTTTAACTACAGGTTCAAGTGTGCTGAGATAAAAAAAGGTTGAAAACACTGATGGGGAGACCCCTGGTAGGACAAGGAGCATAAGCACTTCATCCACTAACTGCCTGCCATGGTGAAGGGAAGGCAGTGTTGTGATTTGGGACACTGACTCATGTGCCCCTGGTTGAGGCACATTATAAGGATTCCACCCACTCTAAAAAGATGACTGAGATGTTTGGGGTGGGGGGTGCCCAGAGAGGTGCTGGCAGACAAAAGCGTTATGTCCACCAGGTTATTACCAAGAGATCTACATTTAGAATTAGACTTAAGATACTGAACAATACAAATGAAGCCAAATTGTCAATTTGGTCAGAAAAACAAAATCCATGTCCTACTTCCTTAAAAATGTTTTCCTGCTGTTTGTTACACAGGTCTTCTAAGATCCATGCTTCTGGGCTGGGTGCGGTGGCTTGTGCCTGTAATCCCAGCACTCCGGGAAGCCGAGGCAGGTGGATGGCTTGAGCTCAGGAGTTTGAGACTAGCCTGAGCCAGAGCGAGACCCCTGTCTCTAAAATTAGCTGGGTGTTGTGGTGGGTGCCTATAGTCCCTGCTACTTGGGAAGCTGAAGCAAGATAATCACTTGCGCCCAAGAATTTGAGGTTGCTGTGCTCTATGACACCATAGCACTCTACTGAGGGCAACAAAGTGAAGAAAAAAAAAAACAACTCATGCTTTTTCTATCACTGCCTACTGGTGAATGTAGCAACACCAAGTCAATACATCTTTACTAGTAGGTATATCAATAAGATCAAGTTGAAAATGAAAAAGAACTTCAGTCTAAGAGGAAAGTCTGGTTTCAAGCATCTGGAAGGCATTGCAAATACCTATATTATTCATTAAGCTTCATTATAGTCATTAAGGGCTCAAAGTCAGATGGATCTCATGACCTTACCAGACTTCTCATGTTCCGTTATGTATCAGGCACAACTAAGAGCTAATCATTTCTTCCTGAGATACAATTGTCCCTAAGAACAAGAGAGCATGGAGCAAAATTTCTCATTCCCACACTTTTGCACTTGATTTGTCCACTTAAATTAGCAGTGGGCATGAATCCATGTTTAAAAACTGGCTAAAACATGTTGGTACAAGATTCCAAACGTCATCTATTACATGGAAGGGAGTAGAAGCATCTAGTTATCTTCCAAGGCACCATTTTGGACAGAAACATGTGCACAGCAAACATTTAGTTATTATTCACCAAAGACACACAATCTAAAGAGCACATTACACCTCCTGGTTAAGGCTGTTTATCTGAAAAATCTTAGTAATTCTCTTGCAAAAAAGTTAGGGGATTTAGGGTGTTTAGGTAGTGGTGTTTTTAAACTTAGACAAGATAATGGTGATTACAAATGTACTTTCCTTAGATTAAGCACTATCAGAGGTGAGAAAAGAGCTCAAGTGGCAAATTTTTATGTTTGTTTAGTTCATTAGTTTTAGTCTAGAGATAGTTTGACTAGTGGCTCTGTAAGAACTGCTGCTGCTTTGAGACCTTGTGTTCTCTTAACCGTTATTCTAAATTCACATGTCCTAATCTTTCCAAGACTTATTCTTTTTTTTTTTTTTTTTTGGAGACAGAGCCTCAAGCTGTCACCCTGGATAGAGTGCTGTGGCATCACAGCTCACAGCAACCTCCAATTCCTGGGCTCAAGCGAGTCTCTTGCCTCCATCTCCCAAGTAGCTGGGACTACAGGCGCCCACCACAACGCCCGGCCATTTTTTTTTTTGGTTGCAGCCGTCATTGTTGTTTGGCAGGCCCGGGCTGGATTCGAACCCGCCAGCTCAGGTGTACGTGGCTGGCGCCTTAGCCCGCTGAGCCACAGGCGCCGAGCCCCAAGACTTATTCTTAAGAGTGATTGATCTGCTTTGATTGAAATGTGACTTTTTCAAAATTTCCCCTCCTCAAAGAGCCAAACCTTTGAGTTTGGTTATATAGGAATCCATTTCCTCTAAATGGTCCTTATTCCATGATGTAAATGTTTATTAAACCAGACTTACAAGAAAAATGGAGTTCTCCTTCATTCTAGATAATATCTGATCCCTCGGAAAAGCATGGGGCTGATGCAAACTGAAAATTACAATAAGCTGAATTTTCAAATTAAGGACTTTCTTAAATCCAGTAAGCTCCCCTATTGGGGGTTGGGGTGATGGACCCCTCCCTGAAGCCAAATAGGTTATTTTTAGTTGGTTTAAAGCCATTTTTGGGTTTCTGCCTAAAAATGGCATATTGTTGAGCTTATCTCTATTTCTTTCAGAAAGAATACAAAAATAAAACAATAAAAATGGTATAACTTGCAGGAACAAAGAAAAGAGGAGAGAAGCTATCAGGGGGTAAATGATAGCAACAAATATTTGGAAGAAAAGGAAGTTGTGGAAAGAGCAGCAAATTGGAGGAAGCCAAATACTGGCACGTGCAGAGAGGCAAGTAGATTCTTGCCATGAAATACCAGGAAATCCCTGCAGCTAGAAGTGCCAGGCACTGGGGAAGGCTGGGGGCGGGAGCTGGGATGGAAAATGGGGGATTGGTCCAAACTGCTTGACTCTGCTACTGCCCACCTCAGCAGGAGGCTGACAGTATATTTTGTGGACTTAAGCTGGTTCAATTTTTCAAGAGTAGGAGCCCCCAGATATGAAGGGGCTGGAGGCAAAGGCATGGTACTGAAAACAAGTGGGTTAACAAAAATGCGCATACTGGGTGTCGAGTACCCGAACACTGACTGCAGGTGGATTTCTCCTAGATCAGAGGTTCTCAACCTTCCTAATACCTTGGCCTTTTAATACAGTTCCTGTGGGCTGCGACCCACAGGTCGAGAACCGCTGTCCTAGATGAAGGCCTACAGATACCGACATCTGGAGAAGCCCAGAGAAACAGCAGAAGCCACAGCTAATTGCTGATAAACAGTCAATAGTAAAGGACAGGAAGCGACTGTCCCTTCCTCACTGGTTTTAAGTGTCCTAAGTAAAATAGCCAAAGACCTCCAGGAGGCCTCCATTAGGGAGAGCAGAAAAGACAGAAAGAGCAAAGAAACAAAGTAAAACAATATACTAGCCAACCATAAAAATACAACATACCTATGGTGGCACCTGTGGCTCAAAGGAGTAGGGCACCGGCCCCATATGCCGGAGGTGGCGGGTTCAAACCCAGCCCCGGCCAAAAAGAAAACTACAACATACTTGAAGACATAAGAGATATTGTATCTAAAAAATAAGAAAAGGACATTTTAGTGGAAAGTGTGTCAGAGAATGCGGAGAAAATAATCTCAACCAGAATACCAAGCAAAAAGCCAAAGAAATAAAAAAATAGAAGGGAAAGATTAGAGGATCAAACCAGCATTCAAAATCTGAATAACAGAGGTTCCAAAGAGGAAGAATAAAGCCAACAGGAGGAAGGGGTCTGAAAAAAGTCAGAGAAAAAAACACAAAAACATCTACCAGGGTGCAAGGGCTTGGCTTTTCTGACTGAGCTGTTTCTCCAAGCTCTCCGCATAAAGAATGAAAAGCAGACATCCATGACACACAATTCGCATGAAGCTGGAATACGAGAGGCCAGGGATTTAAAAATGCTGTAAATTTGCAGCAAAGGCCCTTCTCTCCTGCAAAGGGCCACACAGAAAGACTGAGAATAAGGAGCGCATTGCGCTTTCACTGCAATTCTGCAATCTAAAGACAATACTGACCAACACCTTCAAATTCTGAATCAAATTAATTTTAAAAACTGGAATTCTACATTAAGCTGAACTAGACAGCTGGGGGTGAGAGCAGAATGAAGACATTCAGACATGCAAGGTCTTCATGATTTTACCTCATGTGCGCTCTTTCCAAGGAAGCTAGTAGAGGCAGCCCCATGGAGAAAGGGTGTTAAACAAGGAAGAGAAATGCATGGGACCTGAGAAATTGGCTTCACCTCAGGAGAGGAATGAAGGGAAGGCTCAGGATGACCCAGTGATGGGTGCAGTTCTTCAGGGCATCCAGACAGCCAAGAAGGGCGTCTCCAGAAGTACATGGAAATGCCTGTTGACGACATGCTGGAAAGTGTGGAAATTAATATATGGAGACAGTCAGGTTAGCATACTTTTGGCTGCACGTTTCTAACGATCTGGTTCAAAATGACCTAAACAAAAAAAATGGGGTTTTATTATCTCACATAGCCAGAAGTCCAGGGCTAGTGTAGCCCCCACGGGTGAGTCCTACTGTGACTTAAGGACCAGGGCCCCAGGCCGGCTCATACCTGTGTTCTTCTGCGTAAGACACACCCAGGCTACGCACATCTACAACGTATGCAAGACACCTGCTTGGGAAACAGGGAACTATACCAGTCAGGATATGAGTAGGCACCAGAGTAACATAGGCGCCTTTGCAGACTGAAAAAAAGAGGAAAATATACCTAATAGTGCCTGTGAGAGAAGAGTTTAAGAAATTCTGATGAAAAATGTGAGAGAAATTAACAGAAATATAGAAACAAAGCAAATGAAAATAAACAAGACAATGACTAATTCCAGAAAAAATAAAGTGGCAGAGGAAATGTAAGGATAGTTCACTACTTCATTTAGTATTTCACAATACAGAATGTCTCAAAAGTCTTCCATAAAGTTGCCATACATAAGGAAAATGGGAAACTGTAACTAAATGTACCCTCTTTTATAAAATATTCATTACAAAATTCTACAAAGAGGTGGCCAACACAGAGATTATTTTGATAAAACTCTGTAATAAATATTTTGTAAATTTCCTTACATATGGCAACTCTGGGGACACCCTGTATTGAAATAGGGACAATAATAATGCAAACACTATATATTAATTCATCAAGCAATGCAATTCTACTGGGAAGAGAGAAAAAAAGAAAGGTACAGTGATAGAAGTTCTTATGCTACATTTTCTATAAAAAAACAAAAGAAAATACCTCAACCTGGTAATTTATTTTATTGATTTAGTTTCAAAGAGGGAAAAAATAGCAGGATCCTCCCCTCACCCCCAAATAGACCCTTTATGTGCAGAACACAAATCAGAATGGATCTGTCAAACAAAAGCAAACTCTAGTGTTGCCTTTTCCCCATTTTCCCCTCCCCATCCCACCTCCTATTCCCCAGCTCTCCCACCTACACCCTACACCCAGTTGGCTGACAGCTGGGAGGAGAATCCATGCTAAAAGAGTTAGTTATAGGCGTCAGGTCTTTTGCTTTTTGGGAAGGGTCCAATGTACCAAGGCAGGAGGAGTCTCAGTAGCTTTCAGCTTGGGAGTAGTCCTGGACTCTACAGTCTGGACAAGAAAGGTATGTCAATTTTCCAGCAGGTGTAATGGCAGTGACAGACCTAAGTAGGTGTTCTGTTACATCAGATTGCTTAGAGAAAGGACCAAGGCTCTACACTGAAAGCAGCCAGATATATTCATAGGCATGGCTGCACAAGCCCCACTGAGCTACCAATCCTCCTAAGCTTTGTTAAAAGCCAACCACAGTTTTAAAATTCCTATTTCTGTGCCATAACAAATTTGCATCTTTTTCCTTCTTCCTCAAACTCTACAGGCCTTGACTACTTTAGGACTGTCCCAAGAAAGTCTCATCACAAGGAACTATTTAGTTGGAAGGTCCACAAACAAGCACAGAGAGAGTTCGCCAATAACCCTGACCTTAACATTGCAATCCACAGTGATCTCCAAATTCATTTAGCACATTTCCCTCAGAGCTTAACTGACTTACCTCAGTGGCTTTCAAACAGAATCTAACATGGAACCTAATCAACAAGACAGCTAGGAATGCAGCAGCTATGGTTGCCGGGCATCCTGCTCCCTGTACTCATCAAAGTCCTATGGCTTCCTGAAGTTCAGTTCAAAACCATTAACTTTCCATCTCGCTGCTCCCACCAAAGACTCTCCTTGGCTCTTCTTTTCCACATCCTACCCTCCTTCAGCAGGACAGCCCTCTCAAGGCCCACCTCCCCCAAGAAGCCTTCTCAGACTGCTCACTGAAGATGGCTTCTCCCTGAATCAACTCATTCAGCTACACTTTACATTATAGTGGTCCTGCTACATAGGATTGCTAAACCTTCCACGTGACTGCTTCATGTTCATCTGCTTGCTTTTTGTTATGACAAAGGAGATAATGTGGATTTAAATAAAAAGACCATTTTTAAAAACAATTTTATAAATAGATATAAAAGAAGAAACACATATACAGAGCACCCAAATTACCAGTGAGGTGAACCCCAGCCCTTCTCTGCTGCTGTTGAACCCTTGCCATTCTCTTCCGTGTTGGAAGGCAGAGAACAGGAAAAAATCATTCCATCCTGTGTTTAACTCTTTTCTATCTATGCACTCAGTTTTTCAAGTAGAGTTTCTATTCCTTTGCTGGTGTTTTTGTTTTTTTCCAGAGTGGGAACCAGGCTTTTTAGTCCAGTTTTGACTTTGTCTGCAATTTCTGGGTCAGAACTCTGAAGAAGGCTGAAGAGAGAGGAAAAAAAATTAACAAAATTTAAATTTCATATAAACCCCTATCATCTGCAAATCCTACCTATACTCAGAGTATAAAACAATTCATTAACTGTGACAGAAATCTCGTAACCACATATACATTTTGTTTTTTCATTCACCAGATGCTAAAGGCCAGTAGCCCCTACCTGTTTGGAATGGAGTTGGTCCTCCCTTCACTCTGTCTTAGACTGACTTTTATCCTGCCTTAAAAATTATTCATGTATTCTTTCTTTCCCCATTGAGATTATAAGCTCAAAAGGGTGGTTTGTGTGGTTTTTTTTTTTTTTTTTCATTTCATGGCACCACTTGTACAGAGCAGATGGTAAAGAAATGCTCACTGAGTGGCTGAATGAACTCATGTAAACAGGGCACAGAGAGGTGAAGTGTGGGCATGAGAGGGCAGAGTCAGTGGCCTTCCCATGGAAGTCTACAGCACTAACACTTAGAGAGGGGGCCAAGAGCTTTCCCTTGGGGCTTCACTGCATGAGTGTAAAACCTGCCTCTGCTACTCAGTAACCGTACAACTAAGATCATGCTGCTTAAGTTCTCTAAGACTCAGTTTCCTGATCTTTAGAATGGGATTAAAAAGAGAACTTACTTTCTGTCTCACAGGGCTATTGCAGCTCAAATTATCTTGTAGCTAAAGCACCTAGTCAGGGCCTCATAGGTAGGAAGCACTCAATAAATGCTAAGTCTTTAAATAAAATAACCCTGGCCTCTGCTTCCTGACACCTTGCCTGAGTGCTCTGTCACAAGAGAAGGGAGCCCAGGAGACTGGGGACAGTAGGCTCACTTCTCTACATATGGGTACTGGGTGACAGGCACCTGGTCATAGAGAACTAAGCCTGAATCTCCTGTTTGCCTCTTGCTTTTGCAGGACATGGAAATACTGACCTCTAAAACACATTCAAGAAAGAAACTACTTGGCATTTTCCAAAGTCCCTGGGCCCAATAACCTCTGTCTGTCAACAAAGAGGGGGATAAGTTACCAGCCCTGAGCAGCATTCTCCTGCATGCCCCTGCTTGTGTGACAAGTAGCAAGCAGAGCTGGCCACCTGCAAAGTTTAAACAGTGGAAAAGTAAAGGATCCTTTAAATGGATTTGTGACTCACTAGATGTTTTTAATTTATACACCTTGGTTAAATACAGTTATGTAATGCATAATCTTAATGTGCACTGATCATATTCTAAATATTAGATAGACTGCTAGGCATTTTATATGCCTTGGACAATCTAGTTTTAACAACCTTAGGGCTATTATTAATCTTGTTTTACAACCAAAAAGATTAAGGTTACAAAAAGCTGAATAATTTTCCTTAAGCCATGCAGTAAGCTGGGAAAGGAACCCAGGCAGTCTGTCTAGAGCCAATGACGTTAAATGCTAGAAAATTCTGCTTCCCTGAGTAATTTTTCACTTGATATAATGTGCACAGCTGATTGTCTCTTTTCTCCCAAAGTATTTTTTTATTTACTGCTAAAAGGTTTGGCAAAACATGAATTTTAAGTAAAATATAAACAGGCAGGGAATTGTACCAAATAAATCAAGCACATTATTCAAAAACCAAACAAAAATGATTACTGTATTAATTATTAAGGCAACATATAGTTCAACTTCCAAATAGAACTACACGTATTCCATGAGCTCTTGTTCCAATTCTAATAATTTATAATGAACCTATACTAGGTTCATTAGTTCCTGCTTAGGTTTGAAATCCACCTAACAGGAACTCTGACTGATGAGCAACTTCTATAAATTAATTTCATGGCATTACTGAAATTTCTAGTTAATTGAGTATAATGAAAAAAATGTGTCAGTTGGTATTAAAATGCCTGGTAAAGAAATTCATAACTAAAAAGCTCATGTTTCAGCTAATGGATTCTGATTGTTTAACATCAACTGGAAAATTAACTAATTTTAATGAGAAATGAACAAAATTATCTGTAACACCCACGTATTTGGAAACGCTGGTCTACCTGAAGACACAAATGCTCTTGTGTGTATGTTTGTACAAGATCAAAGGATATATTGAAGAAACACTCAACACATATTTACAAACCACACAGATTAAACTGCACAGCACGTTGCAAATGAAATATTGTAGAAAATAGAAACTACGGTTGGTATCTGTTTTCCCAAACCTTGGTAACACAGCAGGGATAAAAAAATCAAGAATGACTGCTTCAAAGCAACATACAAATTTTCTATGAAATGAATGCTTCTAACAGAAAGGTTTCATCTGGGTATAGAATATCTGGATGTATCTATGAGCTATAAATTATAAACTCAACTAAGTTCCTAAAAGATGGGCCTCAATATACACATCATCGGTTTTCTCTCATTTTAAGTTAGAAATAAACAATTAGCATACAGATGTCAGTAAATGTTTTTCCAATACTTTATTTATGTATTTATCTATTTTTGAGACAGAGTCTCATTTGTCATCCCTAGTAAGGTGCCATGGCGTCACAGCTCACAGCAACCTCAAACTCTGGAGCTCAAGCAATCCTCTTGCCTTAGCCTCCAGAGTAGCTACGACTACAAGTGCCTGCCACAACACTGGCTATTTTTAGAGATGGAGTCTTGCTCTTGCTCAGGCTGGTCTCAAACTTGTGAGCTCAAGCAGTCCACCTGCCTCCGCTCCCAGAGTGCTAGGGTTACAGCATTGCCTGGCCTAATCCTTTTAGAATCTTTGAAAGCAATGAAAGAAAGTTACAAGGACAGTCAAGCATGATTTAAAAAAATAACAAAATCATAGTCTTCCCAGGAACACAACTAATTCACTAAGACCAGTCTGAACTAGAGCAAGACCCCATCTCTACTAAAAAGAGAAAAACTAGCTGGGCATGGTGAAAGCGCCTATAGTCCCAACTATTGGGGAGCCTGAGGAAAGAAGATCACCTGAACCCAAGAGATGTAAATTGCTATGAGCTATGATGCGATGGTACTGTCTACCTAGGGTGACAGGATGAGGCTCCGTTTCAAATAAATAAACCCTAACGATGGAGTTAAAGAGCTACATTTACTTTCTACTATTTGGTACATTTGCTTTCTACTATTTGGTATACTTGCCTAGACCATGAGTGACTAATAATAATACCAGACTACTAGGAAGAAATATTAGAACTGAAAAATGCACATGAAGGAAGTAGTATCTTTTACATGACCATGTCCTGCAAAGAGAAAGCCACACGCTATACATACCTGGAGAGAATAATGGCACCTCGATTTACACTGGCCCAGGACTTTAGGTTCTTCATACCAACATGCTCTACAAGTGTTTTTCCAAAACAACCTATAAAATATAGTAAACCTTAGTGAACATCATATACCAAGACTTAAAATCCCAATCCTCTTCTCTACTGCCCTTAAATCTGCAAATATGTTCTAATAAAAAAGTTAATAAAAAGAGTTCTCAACCAATTTCCCTTAACACTAAAACTTCCATGCAGGCTTACACAATGCATTTTTAGAACAGTCATTTCTTTTAACTCTGATCCACAACCTAAGTTATGTTTATCAGTAATTACTCAAGAAAAACAATGAATTCTTATAAAATGCTCACTTGATTATGCGCACATTTCTTTGCAATATTTAATGATTTAACTTTGACCTGAAAGATATTCAGGAAGTAAATGCTTCACAGTGGCACCTGGTGTTTGGTTGAAATGAAAGTTCGCTCTGATGGAGGAATGCTCACCCAGAAGGTGCCATGAATACAACACTATGTTCATATGTTCAATACTGAGTGAAGAATGACTTCTGGCTCACACCTGGCAATTTCTCTCTATAAAGCTTAAATATCCACACATCAAAAACATCATCTTATATTATCCCAATACTTCTAATTCAAGATCTTGGTATTACGTTATTCTCTATGCCATCTAAGTGTAACTGATTCTCTGACAACGGAGAAATTCTGATGGTTAGTATAGGAGGTAGGGACAGTGTATCTTAAAGGTGAACATCTTAGCTAAGTATAATAGCATGTACTATATATTCATTCAAAGATATCCAATTATAAGGACCCTTTAAAAGCTAAGAACCCTATGGCTATTCATCTTCTCATGACACCTGCCAAGGAGAAACAGTCAGCTGGGGAGGCAAAGTGTATTCTCCAAAGGTGACCTCAAGAGTATCTCCTGCCCTGCATCCCCCTCTAGAATACAACCACTCTGTCATTTACAGGTGGAATCCGCATCTTCTCCTTTGGAATCTAGGTTAGCCTCTGTGATTGACTTGACCAAGAACGTATAGTAAGAGTGACATTAAATTACTTCTGAGGAGAAATCATGAAAGTACTATGCATTTACTTTGTTCTTTTGAAATGCTCAACTCTTAAAAATCAACCAACATCTTGTGAGGAAACCCAAAGAGGTCTAGGAATAGAAAGTGATGCCATTGGGTCCTAGCCAACAGCTAGTGGCAACTAATAGCTAGTACCAACTTGGCAGCCATGTGAGTGAGCTTCTGTAAACGTGGACACTCCAATCCCACACTAAGCAGCTCCAGATGGGTCTAAGCAGAGCAGAGCAAGCTTCCCCAAACCCTAATCAAATAATTATCTTGAAAAGTACTAAGTTTTGAGGTGGCTTGTTACACTGATAACAGATAATCAAAACAGCTGAACACAAAGTTAGACACACTCACTTGGTGCTACATGAAAAGGACAGACACATCAGGCCCAGATATGCATATTTTAGGGCTTTCAGTGCATTTTAATTACAAGGGAGGAAAGTCACTAGAAAATTCCTTGGATTTTACAAGTAAGCCAGATAACTTTTTTGGCATAAACTCAACTCCGATACACATCAACTTTTTTTTGTAGAGAAAGAGTCTCACTTTATTGCCCTCAGTAGAGTGCCATGACGTCACACAGCTCACAGCAACCTCTAGCTCCTGGGCTTAGGCGATTCTCTTGCCTCAGCCTCCCGAGTAGCTGGGACCACAGGCAACCGCCACAACACCCAGCTATTTTTTTTGTTGCAGTTCGGCAGGGCCTGGGTTTGAACCTGCCACCCTTGGTATATGGGGCCGGTGCCTTACTGACTGAGCCACAAGTGACTCCCACATCAACTTTTTTTTAATAACGAAAAAGATGATTCCCATATACAATTTTTCTTTAATATAAAACATTTCCAAGCTCTTTTACAAAAAAGTTTAGAGAAAAATAGCTCCAGGCCCTATTCTTAAAGATGAAGCCAGAAGTGAGAGCTCTACTGAAATACTGATTGTCTCACAGCCATCAGAACTGCAACTTGCCTCAAGACATAGACTCAAGATCTGTTACTGTTTTCAGACAAGATAACAGAAAGCTCAACTGCTTCATTCAACTCAATGAGAGGGAGAGAAAGAAGAGAGAGAGAATGAATGAATTGAACGAATCTCTTCAATGGCTGAAATACCAGATGCAGATGGAATTTGAATTTTATTAAGTGAAGGTCCAGTTAGAGGCAGGACTGAGAGGGGAACAGCATGTAACTTGTAATACTCTCCTCCTCTTGAGAGCTGAAGTCTCCAGAGCAGCTGCAAGGCTTGTAAAAAATTAGAAATTGCCAAGGAAAGGCTTGATCTCTGGTCCCATGTATTTTAATGCCAAATAAATAGGCAAGCGTCCAAAATTCACTGATGAAGATAATGTTCTTCTGCTTATTCTTTCCTCAAAACTAGAGATAAATGTCACGCCTTTCAACTAGGGTAATAATATTCACCGCTGGGGTCCCATATCCCCTCCCTTTCACCCTCTCCTCAAGATACAGTATGGCATTTCAGATCATTGACCAAGACTGGGCAGAACTCTGAAGTAACAGAGAACGGAAGACTGAGGGAAAGAGAAAGATTCTTGGACATAAATTTCTAAAGAAAAAAGCATTATTTAACCTCAAAAAAAATCGTAAGACAAAAGAGAAAGCAATTTTACTGTTATAAGATAAGATATTTCATGCAAAGTGTTAACTCTGCCTCCCCAAAGCCCAACCTCCCAACAAACAAAAAACTATCTGGGAATACTGCTATGCTAACATATTAACCACAGTATAATCATTCATAGGAAAACAGTAATTAAGCAATGATTTAAATAACAAAGTTCAAACTATCATAAACTCATAGACCACAATGATTTTACAAAACAAGCAATTCCAGAAATCGTATAAACAATAAAAAAAGAATAAATATTTCAATATCATTCTACTTGATCTGGATACACCTGATATTGAAATTGGAGAAAATATATTGTTATAAAGGGAAATTACAAACATGTTTTACTTATAAAGGAGGATGTAATATCCTAAACAACATATTGACAAGTTGAATTAAATTAATATTTAAGTAATGTACTTTGGTCAAAATTGTATCCAGTTTATATGAAAGTTAGTCACTATTTTCTTTTCTTTTTTTGGTTTTCTTTCCCTCACCCCTTCCCTCCTTCTCTGTCTGCTCTTTCCTTCCCCCATGCCCCACTATTAAATATAAATAAATAAATAAATACCATTTCCTCTCTGAGTCCATTTTCCAAAGGAAAAAATATCTTTATAATTTTCCGCTAGATGATTTAAGACCATTCTGAAAAATCTATGCTATTCAGAAAGAAAAATAATAATAAAAGATACAGTCAAACCTCAAAAGTCACAGAAAAGCAGGGGCGTGAATAATATATTTAGGTTTTGAGTTCGACTGGATACACACGGGTGGGAATACCCAGGCAGACAGACTCGTGTATTCTCTTTCTTCTTCACTGAGGCTGGGAGCCCCTCCTGCTCTGGCCTAAGACCAGGCTCTGCAAAGCAGGAAGGGGCTTAGTTGCCGCCTGGGTCTCATCTACCTGAGGACAATGAAAATTTGAATGCAAATTGAGAAAATCTACAGCTAACATTACAGCTTCATTTGAACCATGCATTTTAACTTACCCAAGCCCTTGTGTCCAATCCTTTGGCCAACAGGGTGTGAGGGACTCCTCACCCCGCCTCTACCTTGAAGACTCATTCTAAGTTAGGAGCTACTTTGATCTCTCTCTTCCTGAATCATTCACAGTTAGTTCGTCCCCAACACTAGGTCTCTCAGACATCCAGGGCCTTGCACCAGCTACTTCCCAAACCAGGAATTCTCTCCCCAGCCTTTTTCAAGGGGTCTGCTCCAGATCATCATTCAGAACTCAGACATTGCATCATCCTGGAAGTTTCAGCCAACCTCCATGCTGAGTCAGGTGAACCTTTTCTGCCATCCCTTGATATCCTAGGCAAATCTCCACAGCACCATGGTTTGCTGCTCTCTCCACTGGACTGTGGTCCTGCATCCCAGTTCAGCTTTGTATCACCCCAAACCAGCACAAGGCCAGGCCCAGAGTCAGGTTTTCAAAAAATGTGCAACAGCTAGAAAGAAGGAAGGCATTCAACTTCACAAGTATTTATTAAGTGCTTATTATGTGCCAAGTACTATGTTAGGAGCTGGAGACACACCAGTAAAAACAGATAAAGATCCTACCCTCAAGAAGCTTACATCTTACTGAGAATCTTACTTTTTAGAAAAAGAAGGAGGGAGGGAAGGACAGAGAGGAGAGACGGAAGGAAAGAGGGAAGGAGAGAAGTTAAAACTGCCTGATTGCTCAAACTTCCCAAGTTAACCAGCTGATACCTAGTGACCTCACACATGACCTGACACAGAGCACCTTGCTGTAGACTACTTGTACAAATAGTCAGCATACCTCCTGATTGTGGCATTAAAGTCATCTTTGTTCACTAAGATATTGCCATCCTGTGCATTCTAACTTGAAAACTTCAATGAGGGCTTATCTGAGTGAAATCATGGAACTCTATAGAGCAGGGGAGAGCTGATAGCTTGAACATGAAAGGCTAGGCCAATGGTTCCCAAATAAGCATAGAAGACTCTAAAGGGCCATGTCCACATATCACAAGAAGTCCATGAATTTACAGATCCACTAAGCATTGTCCATTGACTGCATAAACATTACTCTTCATATGCGTGAAAACAAAGTTAATCATGTTTAAAAGTGCAAATTTGTGTAAAACACTGCTGAATTCACAGCAGCATTCTGCCACTGGTGGTTGTTGTTGTTGTTGTTTATTCCGTAAGGGATTCTAAAAGTTCAAATTCCATTCTTGAACTCCAAACCAGACTGAATGGAAGAATCTTCTGGAATGTGAACTGGGGTCCTGGTTCCAGTTATCAGGTCTCCATCATCTAGAGGACCTGATGTCCAGGTAACACATGCTGATGTGGTGGGAAATGAGCTAGCATCCACCCCTGAAGTCTGGGAGCTCTTTGAGGGGAGAGACTGAATCTTATTTACCTCTGGGTCTCTAGTACCCAACACAGTGGTCAGACAGTACTCAGACAGTTGTGCCTACTATTCAAGACTAGAAAATAACCATTTGAGGCCTTCAGAAAGGGTGTAGAGCAGCCAGTGAGCCCGTTAAGCTACTTGAGCACTGAATGATAAGAAATCCATACCATGGAAATGTGTGTGCTAAAAGCATTTTTTGGTAATAATTTTACTTTCTTGTTCCTCTTGGTTTTTAATAAAAGCACCTTTTAATATGCCAACTAGGATATACTATAATAACAGAAAATAGGCTGCAGGTGTATGGGGAGCAATGTCTACAATTGGATTGAAAGCTACAAGGGAGAAGAGCAGGTATAAAGATGATACAGGGATCAGGTGGGATCACAATGGAAAGGTGACCTTCAGGAATCACTAGCCACCCACCCCTTCCCATCTGAACATCTTTTTTCCAGAGCAATTTTACACCCACCCCTTCCCATCTGAACATTCTTTTTCCAGAGTAATTTTCCACTTAAATCTCAAGACTATGTTTTGTTTTAACAAGAGCCTGTCACCTCACACCTGTTCTCTAAACAACACAAGGTTGACCTTCTCCTCCCCCTCCTCCTTCCTCCTTTCTTCCTCTTCCTCTTCTTCTTCTTCTCCTGCTCCACGTCACCTCCACAAGTCCCAGCTACAGAACCACAGTCTGTCCTCAAGTACTAAAGGTAGCAGGAGTCATTCTTATCCTGGACAAGTTCCAGATACAGAAAATGCCAGGGCAGTGACAACTCAATGAATAAATGACTTTGAACTTAGTGTCACTGCAAAGAGCAGAGCCTGGATATCAGAAGGCCTGGCTTCTAGGTCAAGGCTTCCTGTCATTGACCTGCTGTGTGACCTGGCTGGGCCACATTCCCAAATAAGCAGAATAAATTCATGCTTAGGCCACCAACAACAGGGGTACAAAAAACAGAGAGAGATGGAGAGAGGAAGAATCCAGTAAAAAGCTATTTCAACATATATATGAACTTCGAATCATCTCAAAAGAGTAACATTTTATTTGAAAGGTTAGTATTGCTTTCATTTGAATTACATATGGGGAGACACTAAAACCTTTTCAGCATTTAGGGCTACTGAAGGTTTTTATCCAGCTGGTCTCTTCCCCTTTCTGGGTCTGGGTTATCAGGTGTTATGACACTCTCAATGGTTAAAGACTGAATTTTGGGTGCCACATAGAGTAAAAGGACTCCACCCAAGCCAGAGAGATACAGGGACAGATGATGCAAATGCACTACTCTCCTCCTGAAACCTAATCAACTTCATCAAGGTCAAAGTTGAGCCAAGAGCCATAACTTAAATCTTCTCCTATTACTCTACTATTCTAACATCCAGATGCTTTTATCACTTTCGCTGTTCTTGTGTCCAAAGAGGGAGAAGATTAAATTTCTTGTTTCTAAAGTGGAAGAAATTCTAGTGGACATTTTGGTATCCAAATTTCCAGAGAAGATGTTTTCAACACGTGGAAATAGCATGAAGCAGACCAGGAATTTCATGGTATTTTAAAAGAAAATGGAAAGGGAATGGAGAGAAAAGAAAAAAAAAAGGAAATGTGTTTGTTCCCCCTCCCCACTCTGTCAACCCACTGTCCCAAGGGTCTCTAGAGATTACAGCTAGGACAGAGACAAAGTAAGCCCTGGAAGAGTGCCTGTTCCACCTCCCCAAAGTTCCCCCTTGCTCCATCTAACTCTAGAGGCCATCTCCCCTTCTTATTAGCAAGGACAGTCAGACTTAGGGTCTACAACACCTCATGTAATGGTAAACTGTCTGCAGTCTAGAGATGCCATTTGCATTTTTTTCATTTCTGAATAGATTTACAAGTTTCTCCTTGCACTGGAATTATGATTTAAACATACATAAACCAGCTGTCCTTTCTGATTTGGAGCCAGAGTTGCCACAAAGTTGAAAAATCAAGAAGTAGGAATTATACATAAAGATGAAGAGGGAGTTTCCACCATGAACTCAACTGGCCATATTCAAGCCAATAATAATTGCAAGAGTATCTTTCCTACAGCAAATTCACAGGCCACTGCAACATGATAGCTCTCCAGTGTTATTAAACATACCTAGAGTTATCTAGTGTTTCAGTGACTTCCATGATCACAAAAGAGATATTATACCCCTAGCCTAATCGCCTGATTGCTTTCATAATTATCATCTAAGAACTTACAAACATTGAAGAGATCTCTGAGGAGGGGGTGGAAAGCTTGGATTGACTCAGCTTATGGTGTCAGGCATGGAGTTATTTCCCACTTCCTTCGACCATACCATTCTTGAGATAAGGAGCAGAGTACAGGCCACACATGCAATAAAACAGATCAATTCAAAACCAGATGTGGATAAAACCTCAATTTATAGGAATGGTCATGTCTAGCAAGTAGCAACTGCCACAGATTCACAAACACAGCAGCCTGGTGCAGACCCATAGTGTGCCCTCTCCTCCTTCCATCCCTACCCTCAACCCCAAGCCAGTTACAAGAGCTTCTAGGGCAGTCTCAAAGGGGTTCAAGTTACCAAATAACAGCCTGGGGGGTTGCCAGGCAACCAGCCTAGCCCACTCCCACCCCTGTAACCTTGAAGATGGTGAGGGCCATGAACTGTGACTGTGTAGAGAAACATCTTGTAATCCTCAGCATCCACTTTCTGCTCCCCATCCCCTTCTTTCTTTTCATCCTATTTTCCCACTGCTGCTTTCCAGACCCCAGCCCAGCCTGCAGGCTATAGGCCAGCCTGCCTTGCCACTGTGCCACAGTTGACTGTCTGGTGGCAGCCAAGTTGTCCCTGTAGGGAGGCTACAAACTGCTGGCCTACCAGCTGTGATTCACTTTGGCCATGTTGCTTCCAAACCTTCCTCCATCCTCCCCAGCCTTCTCCTGCCCCCATGGTTAAAAGAAATAGCCCGAGAAAGAATCTGGGGGAAATAGGGGCAGATGGAGGATATGTAGGATAAAATGCTGAGTGGGAGTGTTGACCCCCATCAAGATCGGCAGTGAGGGAGTAGGAGTGCTAAAATGAAAAAATACGGGGAAAAGAAGGGCAAGACCTGACAATGTTTGGTTTGTTTATGGTTAAAATCTAATATTCAGCCTGCTGAACACCTTGTTGATGCTTATGCCTGGGCCACAATAGGGTGGCCAGATGGTACACTGATTATGCTCCCCAAATCTCTTTGCATTTGGCACTTAACCTCAAACCATTGCTGAAAAGGCCTAATTCCAGGGCTATGTAATAACAGCTCCTGAAAAGTGTACAGTGTAAACCTCAAGGGGAGTCTAGGGTAGGACATTGGACTAAAAAATGGAAAATCAGACCAACTTCCAGGAGGTAAATGTCCCTTGGGTGCCTCTGAATCCAGTGACAAGTGCATTCTCAAGGGGAAGTGGCCACACCTAAGATAATAAGTTTCCCTGATTTTGCAAACTTCCAAAGAGGCCAACCCTAGGACAATTTATCCTAAGAATTACTCCCTTCCGAGGGGGTGGAGGCAAGATGGCCAACTGGAGCCAGCTTTCCAGAGGCTCCCATCCAGAAGGAGAGTTAAAGGACAGAAGTTTAGCAAGTAAGCTGATGGTTTGGAGCTGAGCCAAGAAAGAAGGTTGAAGAACACACATCAAGCTGCGACCCCCAGGATACAAAAAAAAGGTACAGACTTGGCGCCTGTGGCTCAGAGGGCTAAGGTGCCAGCCACATATACCTGAGCTGGCGGGTTCGAATCCAGCCCGGGCCCACCAAACAACAATGATGGCTGCAACCAAAAAATGGCCAGGCATTGTGGTGGGTGCCTGTAGTCCCAGCTACTTGGGAGGCAGAGGCAAGAGACTCGCTTGAGCCCAGGAATTGGAGGTTGCTGTGAGCTATGATGCCACAGC
>CAUYRH010084774.1:0-16913 GCA_963574655.1 Perodicticus potto
ACAGGTATGACTCAATAAAAAATAATTTAAAAATTAAAAAAAAAAAAGAAAGAAAGAAAGAATATATTCTAATCCGCTGTCAGGTGGGATAGATGATTGATGACCAGACGACTGGTTACCCATCTAGAAAGAGGAAAGGCAAAGATAAGAAAGCCCAGCACCCAGGGGCCTAACCATTACTGTTGCCACCACAGAGTAATGTCTGCTGTCTCCTTCAGATGTCTCTGAAAGAGGATGTTCTCTGACCAGTGAACCAAATGATATCTCTGGTGAAGGTTCTTCAGGAAGGAGACTTGGCAATAAGTGGGAGTCCTGGCAAGAAGACTCAACCAGCACAGAGAGAAAGGAAGGGAGTGGAAAGGAAAAAGGGATGGGTCGGATTATTTGGCCATGTTGGACTAATGCCATCCCCTTGGCCGGAACTGGGAAAAATCAAATGTAAAGGGGGAGAAAGCAAAGTTTCAGGACTAATCTGTTTGATATAGGCCTTGTTGAATTCTGGGCCCCCATATTTCTCCCATATATCAGGCATATTCTCCCACTCAGAGGTCCCGTATATCCAGGAATATTCTCTCACTCAGCTAACGGAGAGACAGGTTCCCACTTTGCCAGTGCCACTATCTGCCCTAAACAGCTAACCAGGAAGATAACTGTGTGAGGCTTGATATCAAACGTGACCTCTCAGCAAAAGCTCAGGAATCTCTTTTTCCCACCAGGTCATCGTTTGGCACTCTGCTTCTGACCACCTTCTAGTAAAAATGGAAGGGAAAAGGTCCAGTCCCGGAATACAATGCAAATCAAAAGAAGCTATTTGCTAAGAACAAGCACAGACCAGGTAGTGTCAATTAAAGACTCTTACTCATAGTAATGAGTCCCTAAGCCAGCTCATTCTCAGTCTAAGCTGGCTGTAGAATAGGAAACACATGACTTCCTGGCACTTTACTCCCTCAGTAGTAAAAGAAGAAAGAGTTAAGAGTGAAAGAACAAATACAAATAATGTAACCTAATTGTGTGTACCCTCATATTAATCAAAAATTAAAAAGAAAAAGAAAGTAAATTGGTGAAACATGCCTCCTCCTGGCAGCCTCACCAAGACATTAGGGCAGGGAGGCTAGAGGCAGTTGCTGAAATAATTGAAGAAAACAAGTAAGATTTCAGTAAGAAAAAGAAAGTATTTATTAAGGACCTACACAGCCCCCTTTTACTGACTACAGGTATCAGAGAACGTGCAGCTTCTGGGTTTTATATACAACTTTGAGGAGTATTAGCTGCTTCTTGGAAGTCTCCCAGGGTCTGAACTCTGTTCTCAAAACAGCCCACCTGCAAGGTTTTAATAACCCCACCTGCAGGGTCCTAATCAGCCTCATTTCTATTATAGCCCATGTCAGTCTGTCCCAGATCAGCCCAAAATAGCCTAGCCACACCCATCATTTGCCCTGCTCACATCTAGCTAGCTACCATAGTAATATATTGATATAACATTTGTTTTTTTTAAATATATTATTTTAATTTGAAGGTATAAATCAATTTTCTCTCTTGAATTGTAATAGCTAACTTTGTCTTTGTTTATACTGGCCGGATTATAACATATAATAAAATTTCAATAAATGAAAATTCTCACTAAGCTATCTTTTCTGCCCATCTCATTACTTACTTCATTGCCAAAAAATACATTTGATAAAAACTGATCAGCTCTTGGGCTCAAATATACAAGGTGCAGCAACATGTGTTTTCTTGATGTATCTGGTGTCAGTAATCAGAAAGAAACGCTGTGCCTAATGAAAAACAAACAAACAAACATCAAGGAAAGAACTGCAAATTGCTTCCTCTCAGCATCTTTAGGAACCTGCAATTCCATTTCCTGGTTCTTGATCTAAATCAGAGGCAGTGAATGTTTACAATCCAAATAAGTAGCACTCCCCTGTCCTAATTCAGTAACATTTGCTATGTAATATCTTGTCTTCATTAAATCATTTTGTCTGGTTATTTTTCTTGTCACCTAAATGACTCAACACTGTATTCATACCAATAGGGTAGGTTAATTGTTTTCTCTTATACTGTTGTTTTGGTGCATTTTTCCAAGTTAGTATATTTTCTAAATTTGCCATATGGGCACATTCATCATGTTATATGGAGATTAAAGATCAAATAAAAATTATAATAAATTTATGAATTTTCATCAGGATAATATTTTTTCTCAAAGGGAATTTAAAAAATCAAGTCTTTTCTCTTTCATTAGAATTGTTAACTAAAAATATATTTGTCAAATCAAACTTACTGATGTCAAGTAGTGAAAACACCTATTGCTCAGTGGTTAGGGTGCCAGCCACATGCTCCAGGGATTGTGGGTTCGAACCCAGCCTGGGCCTGCTAACCAAAAAACAATTGCCAGGTGTTGTGGCAGGTGCCTGTAGTCTCATCTACTAGGGAGGCTGAGACAAAAGAATTGCTTGAATACAAGAGTTTGAGGTTGCTGTGAGTTTTGATGCCCTGGCACTCTATTTTAGGCAACAAATGAGACTCTGTTTCAAAAAAAAAAAAATGAGTGATAGGATGAGTAAATTGAGACAAAGTGAGACTCTGTCTCAATTAAAAAAAAAAAGTTCAAAAAAAATAGAAAAGCACGAACACTATTATTTAGTTTCCGTATTTTAATCTACATGGGAATTAGATTACCCACAATTACTCCCTAATTCAGGGGCCAGGCCTTTAAATACTATAATTCAAATTGGATAATATAAAATAATTTATATGGTAAATAATATTATATGTAGGTTTTTATTAAATATGTTTCAGAGTCCATGCATCTGCTTTATGTGTAATAAAGACAAATTAAGTAATTCAGCAACAAATACCTTAAGTCAAAATATAAAAATTCTCCTCGAGTTTAGGACAAACAGCTTCTATAAATCAAAACCCCTGTTTTTTCAAAAAATCTAAATGAGGTATTTTGAAATATGAAAATAATCTGTTTGGGTTCATCTGTTTGTGTTTTATCATCTGAAAATTAACTACACGCTCAGATTTCAGGGAAGGTAGAGTGTATTCATTGTAATGACACAATTGCATCTCCTCACTAGATATTAAGCCATTGCATTCACCTAGACCTTCATGTGGCAGTTTCCTGGGAGCTACTTCTCCTCTGAAAAAAAAAGAGAAAATTTTATTACACTTAAATATTGTATCACTGTCTCACTCACGCTCATCCCTGCTTATTATTAAGTCCAAGGTGAATCACTGAGGTTTAGATATGTGAAATAACTTACTCAAAGTTGAAATTAGTAAAAGGGAAGACAATAGCAACTCTCCAATGTACCTGATCTCCAGCACGTTTCGTTTACCACAAATTTTGGTGATACCCCCAAATCAAAGTCTCTTGCCAAGTTAGGTCCTGCAGCACTACCACCCCCGAACAAACAATCCTCTATAAATATTTGCTTTAGTTGTATGGAGAATAAGTCTACAAGTTTAGAGAAACACTTGTAGGAACTGCAGCTCAAAGAAATAGTCTTTATACTCTACGGCTATTTCATCATAAATATACCACTGATGTCATGAAGTATTTTACTTTTGGTTTTCTTTGAATCTTCTTAATGTAGCAGCTGCATATTGTGATCTCTTAGTTACCTGAATTTTTTTTGACAGTGATTTCTTAAATAACCAAATTGGCATCCTAGGGCTGAAAGATATCTAAGGAAGAAGGCAGAAAAAATATGAAAAGAAACTACCTACTAGCAACTACTCATTAGCTTCCTAAAGTTATAAGACATTTTTTCACATTTTTCATATTTTGTTGTTTCAACTTGCAGAAGACTCTGCAAGGTATTTGTTGTTCTCATTTTATATAGAAAGAAACTAAATCTCAGAGAAATACAACAACTTGCCCATGGTTAGACAGCCACAAAAATAATATTGGGCCCTAGGTGTGGCTGATTCAAAAAGCTATTTCCAATCCTTATATGATATGACTTGTGTGTGTTTTCATTTTGGATATATGTTGAATCCAAACCCAACTGCCATAAAGACCTGGGATAACAAAGCAGTTGCCAAAACATCACGCATCTATCTGGGACCTGCCTGATTCTGTCACCTTTCTTTTGCAGGCCCTAAATCCAAGCATTTCTGCCTAAGAAGAGTTAGTTAAGTGTGCAACTTGAACATCATAATTGTCATCAGCTCTGAATTCACTCAACCCTGCCTCCTTGCTTAAACCTTTCCTGAAGGCCAAGGTAGTCTGGAAATAAGACTCACCCCCAGCAAGATGCACTGCCTGTTTTCTCTCATGCTTTGCCTGAGCTGCACGGTGGTCAGGGCAAGCAAACAGAGCAGTCAGACAGGGCCCCTCACACGTGGGGTTAATGCTCTCTAGCTGCTGTCTTGAAACTGTTAATAAATGATCTTTTTATTTATGTTTTGGAAGTGAATTCCAGTGGGACAATGAAGTGTGCTTTAGGAGAGAGGGGATTCAGCTCAACGGTACCGCCTCCCTGGCAGATTCACCACCTTCCTTCCTCCCTGAGAGGTTTTTTCACTGCCTATTTCACTGCTACCTGGCACTTTGGGCCATGTTCGACCTGCTTTTCCCCATGCCACCCAGTAACGAATGCTAACCTACAGCCATATCAATATTAGGTAAAGTGAGGTCTCAGGCAGGAACATGCCTTCCCTGTTTTGGGCTGGTCATGCTCTTCCAAAGCAACCTGTGGGGGTGTGGGTGATCCTGAATGGGTTGGGATAGCGGACCCAGGGGAAGAGAAGAGGCTTGGCTGTACTTCCCCAGCCTGGCTGGTGGAAAGGTGACTCTGCCAGCTAGTGGGTCACACATACATGCAGATTCACAGGGCAGGCTGGGGAACCTATGAGTGCATGCACGCAGGAGTATCTCATGCCTAAAGGAATACAACATTAAATACCAAATAAAGTATACCATGACAGATCAAGAAATTAAAAAAAAAGTTTTATATTTTGAGCAAAAGGCTATTCCCATACTTTTATTTTGCACTGGGCACTGTAAATAATGCAGCCAGCCCTGACACTTGTATAAAGGGATTGGATTTTTCTGAATAGTAAGTAAATCAGTGAGCACACCTGAGTCAGTTTGCTATTCTTCTCCTGTTCCTTTGCCTGATGAAATCCTGGGGGAAAAAAATCTGATCCTTCTGTGGCCTTATAATGTATTTGCTTTTCAACTGTACAACAAATGTTCTTTATATATTAAAAAGATACATCATATATTATTTTGAGTTCTTGAAGAGAAACAGCTATGCTTTCTTTTTTCCTTCTTTTAAAAAAAAATATATATCCTTACACACAAGCTACTCCCTGCTCTAAAAATAAAATGTAATAAAGTGAATATTGTATACTGTGATTCTGAAACTGGAATAAGGAAATACTCATTAGTTCTTTCTATCTTTCCTCCAGCTTACACATTCAAAGTAGGTCTTCTATAGACAAGCTGAAAAAACAATAATTAATTTTTCCAGAAATCAACTCAAAGGCAACATTGCGCAGGTTTGAAACCATCATTCTTGACTATGCATTTAAGTATAAGGTGATCAGCTCACTCCTTCAGCCCACGAGCAGTCACTGAGTGTTTACTGCATGCCTATTTCATATGAGGTCCAAAGAAAAGGAGGACATCACATGCTTATGCTCACTGTGAATCTTGTGTTTGCTGGACAGGTTCTGTGCTGCCTGTCATTTCATCCTCACCACAAATGAAGAGGGAGATAATTTTGGAAACAAAAGGCATCAAGTTTCAATTTGCTATGGGAAAAATTCAGTTTTTAGGTAGAAAGTGGGAAATTCATTCAAAGGTGATATTAATGAGAAAACTATTATTTGCAGTGACTGTATTTTATTTATTTATTTTTTGTCTTTATAGGAAGACTCCAGGGTTTCATTGACTGTCACCCTTGGCTTCCATGAATTTTCTGTACTCCTCGCAGGAGAAGCAGACTACAACGAGCACGTTTACGTGGTTATCTTTGAAATAAATGATAATGCTGATAGTTCATGTCTTGGTGTTTTTCTCAGCAACTTGTAATCAAAGCCCTTCCTGTGTCTATTAGATTTTGTCAGTTGGAGGGCACCTTTTCTAACATCTAGGCATAAATAGCCGTTGAGAACACATTTTCAGTTAGGGAAGAACTGGTGGTGTTTGTCCTAGAGAAGGACAAAGATTTCTTTTTTTATTATTATTAATTTAACACCTAGCCACTCCAGTCTTTGTCCATGCTATAATCTTGGCTAGAAAATAACATTCTGCCCAGATCCAAGTTTGAGTTCTCAAGAGGGTTTCATGTACCCCCCTTCCTTAACAAGTGTGGCTGGTGAGTTTTCCCTCAGAAACTATTTAGTATTTTACAGTGCCTTTGAGGAGAAATCTTGTAATGCTAATTAGCTAATTTACAAACATTAATTAACTAATTCTCAAAAGAGATATGGATAAAAAGTAGGCTACTCTGCGTTACTTCACCAATGGGAAAGTTCCAGTTAAGGAACTCACTCTATCAAGGTCATATTCTGAGTCAAAGAACTAGGAAGCAGAGATAAAAGACAAGAAAAAAGAAGAGGAAGAAAAAAAGAAAGACCAAACTGGTTGATGTCTCCACTGAGTGAACATCCAGCTCCTGATAGATTCTGAGTAAAGGTATTTTGTGCTCATCTTTCCCTTATTGAAATCCATGTTCTTCCATCTTGAAGCTGCCCATTATGCTCCAGCTCCCATGCACACCTACTTTATCCAATAAGTTTTCTTCTATATCACATCAGTTTGCAAGTGCAATTTAATTGTGAAATGTACACATTTGTTATTTTTCTGTATGTATCTTTAGGAGGACAGAGAGAATGGTCACAATGGACTGGAAATTCTTCCATCCTGTACACACATTAAAAAAAAAAAAACGTTTAACAAATTTCAATTTGATTCCACAGACCATGTGTTCTGTTTTTTCACTAAATATGGGAACCAATCATTATTACTCCTCCACATACATGTAGAAGTTGAGACTTTGTGCAGCTGAAATGCTTCCTAGGATTATATAAATGTGACAGAGTAAGTTTTCATTTCTCATCAATCTTATACAAAAAGTAGGAATGTTATGATGGCCCCAGATTTATGGATGAGAAAACCTAGAATCAGAAAGAGATACTGCATGCTCAGGTTGAAAACTCAAGTTACAGAGGAAGAGTTTAGTGTTCTAAGAAAGAAAAGACATAAGCAATTAACTGCTAAAGGGGGTCCTGAAGAAAACAGATTCACGTGCCAGGGAAGGGATAAGCCTATCCTCTGAGGGATAAGCCTCAGAGCAGCTGACCAGGGGCTCATTTGAACCCTGGGAGCTATTGCTTTCAGAGTCAGATGTTGAGGCTTACAGAGGAGCCACAGATTACGTGAAAGATGACAGGGCAGATTAATAAGAGGAAATACTTCGGGATACTGGGGCATTGCCGCCTTTTCCACTTTAATATACCCCAGAAGTTACACATAATGTTCTTATCAGTTGAATCTTAGTTGAATTACAGCCATCGTTTATGACAGCCCACCAAGTTCTAATTCCACATAAGTGTGTTTTATAAGAATTAAACTTAATCATCAATTTACTATGAGGCAAAAGTTCTCTATATTTAATAGGTGCGAGGGATGAAGTTCACATGATTCATGTAGTCACTGGGCAGTTAATCCCCATGGTGTTCCAAGAATAGTTCTCAGTGCTGAGTTAAGAATTGTGGGCACAGTAGATAGGACGGACACCTTCTGTCCTTATGGTGTTTACAATACTTTATTTAAAGACAAACAAAGAGGTAAACACATTGATTTATTATTTTTTATTTGAGAAGTAGCAGATTGCTATTATAGAGGAAAAGTGGTACCTTGGTTTAGAAACTATGTATGAATTTCTAGCAAGAGTGGATCAGGAAAGGGAAGATTCTAAGTTGAAATCTGAAGCAGGAGAATGAGCCTCCCTGTCCAAGAGCTGGTGGAAGGAACACCTATGCTAAGGAGAGAGTAAAGATACCAGTTCTTACTTAGAAGAGACCTTATGCTCTAAAAATAGAGTATCACCTCTGTTAAGTCCCTAAGCCCTCCCCCATATCCTCCTCCAGAACAAAAAACCTACCGGGCCCGGCCCCAAGAGTTCTACTGGAAAGACCCTAGACTACAAAACTCCCCAGCAACCTGTGGAATCTTCCTCCCAGAATAAAAACAAGCCCCACACCTCGCTCAGTACAGCCTCTGTTTTTGCCTAGGGGAGTCCTAGTCTCCTTCTATTAAACTTGGCCTGAACCTGTCCTGGTCTTATCTCTGGGTTCACCGCCAAACCCCTTTCAGCCTCGGTAGCTAAATCAGTCTGAACAAAGGAAGTATGGTGGGGGAAAATGACATTTTAGAGCAGAGAAAGGAAACTAAATGAAGAACTATTTAAAAGACCTGGTAAGTTGAAGAAGAATGGAGTACAGAGATGGGAATGGGACTGACAGTGTTCCATATATAGAAGAATGGGAGCCAAGTCTCTCTGACCTCAAACTCATGTGCTCGACCATCCTGCTCCTAAACCTTTAAAACTAACTTCCTAGCTGGACCAAAGTGATTAACCTAGTGACTACGTGATGACCAAAGGCTATGAACTCTAACATGAGGAAATGAAGTCCAAGGAGTCCACTTATAGAGTCACAAGACAAGTGCAGGTTTTAGGTCATAGATTGGGGAGAAAAAAAGCCTGGATAGGTGTTGAAGAGTGAGAATAAGAGAAAGTGGAATGAAGAAGGGAGAAAGAGAAGAGAAAATGAGAATGAATCACATCATAACACCTTAGAGCTAAAATAGGCACAGATCCAATTAGACCAACTATCATATCTGAGAGGTTCAGCAACTGGCTATGATCTTACAAGTAATTTCAACATAACTAGACTAGAATCTAATTATCTTGATGCTCAAGATAAATGTAAACAAGTGGAAAACCATGAAATGTAGCAGATTTTGAAAATGTGTCATGGGTTTTGTAACGATTCCTGTTAATATGTGACTGTAAGCAAAAGTGGAGATCCAGAGAATAACTACGGTTAAAAGCATGGTGAAAAATGCACAGTGAAAATAGCTTTAATTATTTCCACTGTGAAATGATTTGCAGGTGATTTACCAGACCTTGAAACACAATGTAAACACTTCTCTCCCAGTGTGGAAGATGTATTATTATTCCATATGGTAGATTTTTCTTTTTCTCTGCTGTGTAATAGCTTTTGGATCTCAGAGAGAAGTTTTGTCTCTAAAAAGAAATTGATCTAACATTAATAAATCCATACTGCAAGGGGGCAAGGGTGGAGAAAAGTAATTTTCATCTTCATCTTCTCAACTTTATTTTTTTTTAAATGACTACTCTGAAAAAGTATTCTTTGTTTTTTAAGTTTGATCAACTTAAGAGTTTTTCCCAACCCTTTCTATCATGCCATCAGTTAGTCGGCCATCAATCTCCTTCCCACTCATTTTTTGGGAAATATTTATATACCCCTCCCCAAAGTATGGAAGAAACAGAGAGTCTTTAATGAGAAAGATCATAAATACTTCAAGAGATCGATGGATGCATTTAAAATTGTTTGGAAATGTTATATAAAAAGAAAAAGAATAAAGAAACCCAGCACAGTGCCTGAAACACAGTAAACTTTTCCTTACTTACTAATTCCTACCTGCATTTTCTTGTACCTAATTCAGCTAAACCCCAACTGTTCCTGTACATGTTCCATTACAAACCAGTTTGGTTCTTTAGTAAGTCTATCAAGTAATCTGCAATGAATTGCAATGAATTGCCAAAGTTTGAGGACATATTTGATCAAAAAGTTAGCCAGTTAATTTAGTAAGTTACTTATTTGCTTAAGTTCAAACTACTATTGGTCAAAGTAATATTGGGTCTGGTTTTCAGAAATGATTATGCCCAATACTACCTGTAGCTACAGATACCATAGGTTATATGTCTACAATGACAGCAACTCACTTGGAAGACTTAATGTACTTAAAATTTCTTTGATTATTTTGGATATCATTCAGCATAGTAGAATAATATTATAATGTGGATATTTGCTCAAGAAAAATCTTTGGCCACCTATTCCTCAGTCCTAGGTTCACAGGGTGCAGGAAAAAAAAAAAGAAAAAACAAGGAAATGTTACTGGCTTTTAATCGTTCATATTTTTTGTTTTATAGATTTTATTACACAGATTCAAACATGTATCTCCCTCAAAAATATAAAGCAGAATTCAAAATTGGTATTATTTAAACACTAATATATATATTATAAAGAAACAATGAAAGTTACAATTATATAAAAATCAGACACTCATGTACATCATTTTATTCACTAATTTGTATCTAGGATATTCAGCAAATATTTATCAAGAGTTTGTACTTTTCATATATCAAATGACAATGAATAAGAATAAGTAAGTAAATACCTATCACAAATAAGGTCCTTAAATTATGGCATTTAATATCTGTAAGATCAAAAGAAACTCAATGGAAAATTTGTCAATTAAAATGAGTCTTCAATGCACACTAGTTTTTGGCACATTACATTTGTGTGTGTATGTATGTGTGTAGGTGATTGAGGCGAGGATGGGAAATCTAGGATTCTCAAAACAAAGGACTGATAGAAACAAAATTTTTGATGCAGAAAAGTATTCAAAGTGTGATGTTTTCAGGGTAAGATGCATCACATAATGGAGCATAAGGAATGTGGACCGTAAGGCAAATATTCTAACATCTTTTGATTAATGTAACTTAAATAGAAGACCAAGAAGGTGAATGGAAGATAACCTGCTTATACACATATACTCCCATGACAACAAGAATTATATGTCTATATACAAGAAAAGTCTCTTTGTGGGAGCTGTAGGATTCAAGAGTTTGGGCCTGGTTGAGTTCAAGTCCTGGTAGGGCGCTTTTGAGAATGCAGACTGACACCCAAGTGGTTTATCCACTAAGCTCACTCCAGCTTTAAGCCCAGAAATGGCTCAATCCTCCAAGAGGCATGACTACAGGTAAACCCAAATACTGATACCACCTTCTGAGGAGTACAGAAGGAATCACTCACTCCAGTGCAATGGTGGGAAGGTTCATCTGCTAATACATCAGTCTTGGTATTAGTTGTCTAATAAGAACTAATGGCCTCCAGAGCTCATTTAAATGCAAAAAGACCCAGAAAGAGACTTGCCCTTATCTTGCAGCCCAGGAGTCTAAACCTCCCTGAGTGGCTCCCCAAAGTATGTCCCATATCAGACCCCTGGGGCAGGGGGTGTTGTGCAGCCTCAGCTCCAGCACCTCCTGCAGCAGTTAGGGAAATATTCCATCTGTGCTGAGACCTATGAAGCAATACACACTCCTCTGAGTCAATGAGACCAGATATCCCCAGGGTATCTGGCAGATCCCACGGGTGCCCAGTCTTAGGTGTACCCTTTCTCCTGTAGTAGAGAACTATCCTGCTTTTTTTGCTGAAACCTGCTGGGTGATGCACTCCCATCTAAGTCAAATGAATCAGGCTCGCCAGCCTCCTTCTTACAGCAGATCCTAGGGAGCCCAATTGCAACTTTTGCTGAAGTTGGGAACCTAATCTCCCCATGCAGAGACCTACTGGTAGGGACACTCATTTGTGCAAGTATAGTATTCTGGACTCAGTTCACTGGCCATAAATCCCATGTAGCCCCTGTACCCTCCTTGAGATTTTCCCAGATCCATCTGGGCCTGTATCTGAATCAACCTTGAAGTTCTTAGGAGATGTGTGGTGAGCCTGGTGTTAGAGCTTCATCTAGTGCTACAATGGCTGCAGTAGTTACAGTGCCAGGGAACTCAATAGACTTCTTATAATGCCTGGAAGAGCCTAAAAAGGAAGATAGATAACAAATAAAGACAGACAACAAATACTAAAATAAATACCTAATCCTTCAATCATCATTGCATATCCATAAGTATCAGTGATATTCAGGAAAGAATGACCTTAAAAGACAGAAAAAATAAGGCGCCAAAGACTGACCCTAAAGTGATAAAAATGCATGATCTCTCAGACAAAGAACTCAAAACAGAGTCCAGCCATGGTGGCCCTTGTTTGTAATACCCACATTTTGGGAGGCTGAGGGAAGAGGATTTTCTGATGCCATGAGTTAGAGACCAGCCTGAGCAATGTAAAAGGCACTATCTCTACAAAAAATAGAACAATTAGTAGGACATAGTGATGTCTGCCAGTAGTCACTGCTACACAGTAGGGTAAAGGAAGATCACTTGAGCCTAAGAGTTTAAGGTAGCAATGAGATATGACGATCCCACTGCACTCAAGTCCAGGCAGCAGAGTGAGACCTTATCTTAAAAATACATATACATATATTTAAAAAGCAGAAATCCCAGAGCTGAAAACTATAATGAATGATATGAAAATGCAATATACAGTACCAACAGCAGAAAGATAAATAGACAAAAGAACCAATGAACTCCCGAACAGACTATTTAAAATACATGTTCAGAGGAGAAAAATGTAAATCTTACGATGTCTATGGGGAGATATCAAAAGAGCAAATATTCAGATTACTGGTGTTAAAAAAAAAAGAAATTAGAAAGACAAATGGGTAGAAAGTTTATTTAAGGAAATAACACAAAAATTTCCAAACCTGGAGAAAGACATAAATGGGTACACAGTGGTCAAAGGTCACCAATCAATTCAACTCAAATTAGACTACTCCAATATATATTATAATCATATTCTCAAAGGTCAAAGACAAAGAGAGAATCCTGAAAGATGCAAGAGAAGAAAAGCAAGCAACCTATGAGGCAAATAAATATGTCTGGTAACAGACATCTTAGTAGAAATCTTAAGGCCAGGCAGGATATATTGAGAATGCTAAAGGGAAAAAGAAAAAAAAACAACTATCATCTAAGTACACTGTGTCTAGAAAATCTATGCCACCAAAATGAAGGAGAGGTAAGATTTTCTCAGACAGACAAAAGCTGAGAGAGTTTTTCATATCCAGAACTATCCAACAAGATACACTAAATATAGTTCTTCAAAAAGAAAGAGAAGGACACTAATGTGATTATTACACTAATATCTAATTGTAGTGTGTAAACCATATATATCTTTACAAAGAAGATTAGAAGCTAAAATAATTAAAAATAATTGGGTGGCGCCTGTGGCTCAAGGAGTAGGGTGCCGGTCCCATATGCTGGAGGTGGTAGGTTCAAACTCAGCCCCAGTCAAAAACTGCAAAAAAAAAATAATAATTAAAAATAATTATAACTACAAAAATTGCTAAGAGATAGTCTCAGTATAAAAATGCAAATTGTGATATTAAAAATTCAAAATGTGAGAGATGAAGGGAGTTAATTTAGACAGGTTTTTGTTTGTTTCAATTTTTAGCAAATAAAGTCACGTTGCTGTTAGTTTTGAGTGACATATGTAAAAAAAAATTATGGTAATATTCTTCATAAGTCTCTGGGTAGCCACAAAACAAAACCTATAATAGGTACACTAAAAATATAAAGTGTTTATAAAAATATAAACAAATTAAGACATAACTAGCAGAGAAGTACTACTACTTCTTTTCTTACTTCTACTACATAGAGGTATCTACCAAAGAAGTACTACTACTTCTAAGAAAAGAAGTAAGAGAGGAGTTACAAAGTTACCAGAAAACAAGTAACAAAATGGCAGTAGTCAGTCTTTCTATATCAGTAATAACACAGAACGTAAGTAGACTATATTCTCCATTTAAAATACAAATATAGTAACAAAGGGGTCAATTCATTGAGATAACATCAAATATATATGCATCCAACCCTAGAGAACCCAACGACATAAAACAAATATTAATAGATCTAAAGGGAGAGATGGACTGTAATATTTTAATATTAGGAGACTTCAACATCAACCAAATTTTCAGCAATAAACAGATCATACAGGAAAAAATAATAAAAAATAGGAGTTAAACTATATTCTAGTATCAGCACTTGAAATATTCTTCAGAACAGACCATAAGTTAAGCCACAAAACATGTATCAACAAATTCAAAAAAGTTGCAAATATGCAAAGTATCTTTTATGACCACAACAGAATAAAACTAGTAATCAATTAAGAGGAGGAACTTTGGAGACTGTACAAGTTACATGGATATTAAACAACATTCTTCCCAATAACCAATGAAGAAATAGAGAGTATACTTTTAAAATGTCTTGAAAAAAATGAAAATGGAAACAAAACATAAAAGAATTTATTACAGGTGTCACCAGCCACAGTGGCTGACACCAGTAATCTTAGCACTCTGGGAGGCTGAGGTGGATGGATTGCCTGAGCTCAGGAGTTCCAGACCAGCCTGAGCAAGAGCAAGATGGCATCTCTACTAAAAATAGAAAAACTAGCCAGATGTTTTGGCAGGCACCTATAGTCTCATCTGCTCAGGAGGTTGAGACAAAGAATTGCTCAAGCCCAAGAGTTTGAGGTTGCTGTGAGCTCTGATGCCACAGCACTCTACCCAGGGCAACAGAGTGAAAGTCTATCTAATAAACAAAATGAAAAAAGACAAAATCAAAAAAAGTACCTTAATGTTTTAGCCAAACTTAAAAAAATAAGATATTTTAGTATGGGAGATGGGAGGAAGATGGCGGTCGATTAGTAGCTTCTGTGCAGCCGGGTGCAGTGAGAGTGGGGAGAGACGACCCCAGGCATCTCTGGCCAGTGGGTTTCACCCAGAGGCTTCCCTTTGGTGATACAGGAGGTCAGTGATAGACTTCTGGACCCCACAAGGAGGACAGAAGAGGTGGAAAACTGTCAAATAGGGGGTGCATTTGTTTGGTCGGAGGCTGCCTGCAGCTGTAACCATAGCACTGCGAGATTCCAAGCAGGAAAAGCCTTACCTGGGGGCTGTTTTGTTTTTTTTTGAACTTGGACACTCCATTGAACTGCCTTGGGAGATCTTGGGCCAGTGTGCAGATGACTTTGGGTGTTGTCTGGGGCCCCTGACTGAGCTTCTGAGCTGGAAAGGAGCTAATATCCTTCAGCTGTGGGCTGCCCCTGCATGTTGCAGCACCAGGATTGGCCAGGAAAACTTGGGTGACTAATCTAGTGACTGAGCTGCCCAAAGTGGGGATTGAGACACTGGGCAAGTGCAGCGATCCAAGTGTTTGGCAAATTGACAGTCATGGCCCTCAGGGACACAGGGGGAGACTGGAGTTGGTGCACTGGATAAACAGGCAGCCATGCCAGGAGCGATCCCAGGGACAAGTGCTTTACCTGGAAAGCTTCTGCTTGGCCAAGGTTTATGGCTTGAAGTGTCTTTTGAGTGAGCTGAGGTGTTATTTGGGCTCCCAAGCCTGGAGGGTCTGAGTAATCAGCAGAGACCTCCATTCCCCATCTCGTACAGCTGTATCAACATTGTGATTAACATCTCATACTTCAGAAGATCACCTGTTGTCTAGTCAATACTTAGCAAGAAATATATATTGTATGGTTTCTTGGTTGTGGGGTTTTTTGTTTGTTGGTTTGTTTTTTTAATTTCAACATTTTTCCTTGGCACTTTTCTTTTTTCTTTTTTTTCACCATTCTAGTTTAAATACAATCTTCCATTTTTGCCTTTTTCAACAATTAGAATTTCATTTTTGCTAGTGTTTTTGTTCCTATTATTTTCCCACCTCTAATTTTATCCCATAAGGGTTTTTGCTTGTTTGTTTTGGTTCAAGTCACAGTATTTTTGTCTTTCCTCTCTACCTGGTGGAGGTAGGGTATTGTGTCTGAGCTGGCTGGCAAAGAGCTGTTGTCCTCAAGGGAATCACCCAACCCAGCACCCCCAGAGGTTGGGGGTCTTTAAGGTTGGGCCCTAGTACACACCTATATTTCTTCTGTTTCTTTCAGTGCCTCTCTTTGTCAATATTTCCTTTAACTTACCCCCTTTTCTTTCTCTATCTCTCTTTTTTTCTCTCTTCTTTAAATCTTTTTTCCCTTCTTGCTCTTCAATTTTTTCATTCTTCTGGTCTTGTACCAGAAGGACTCATTAAAACTTTAGGCCAGCACTACAGTAACTTAAAGAGCAAGAAGAAGTGAAAGGAAAATTATGGTAAGGAAACAGATACATGAAAGCACCCATGAGGAAGAATCAGCAAAAAAAATCCTGGCAACATGAATTCCCAGGCCAGAGTAACCCCTTCTAGGGATCGTGAGATAGCTACTGCAGAAGATTCCTCCTATAAAGAAATGTTAGAAATGACAGAAGGGGAATTTAAAATATAGATAATAAAGGAAATTGCTGAGAAAGTGGGAAACAATCAAAAAGAAATGAAAGAAATTGCTGAGAAAGTGGATAATAACCAAAAGGAAATTCAAAAAGAGAATCAAGTAAGAGATGAACAATACCAAGAATATAAAAAGGATATAGCAGAGTTGAAGGAACTGAAGCAGTCAATTAGGGAACTTAAGGATGCAATAGAAAGTATCAACAACAGATTACATCATGCAAAAGAAAGAATCTCAGAGGTAGAGGATAAGGCTCTTGAGATAACTCAGATAGTTAAAGAGGCCAAAAAGAAGGGAAAGAAAGCAGAACCTTCACTGACAGAATTATGGGACAGAAGAAGAATGCCCCAGAGGAATGGAAGCCATTCTAGAGAATATTATAAATGAAAATTTCCCAAATATCACCAAACATTCTGACATACTCCTTTCAGACAGATATCGGTCCCCTGGTTGCCTCAACTTAAATAGAACTTCTCCAAGGCCCATTGTAATGAATTTATCTAAAGTCAAGACAAAAGAAAAGATCTTGCAAGCTGCCAGGAGTAAGTGCCAACTGACCTACAGGGGCAAACCTATCAGGGTGACCACAGACTTCTCTAATGAAACTTTTCAAGCCAGAAGACAATGGTCATCTATCTTTAACCTACTTAAAC
>CAUYRH010084777.1:0-30439 GCA_963574655.1 Perodicticus potto
CATGATGGAGCTCACAGTCCATGGGGGGTAGGGAGGCAGGAAGTCATGATGGAGCTCAAAGTCCACAGGGGTGGGGTGAGGGTGGAGGCAGGAAGTGAGCTCACAGTCCACAGGGGTGGGGTGGGGTGGAGGCAGGAAGTCATGATGGAGCTGATGGGGGGGCAGGGGGGGAGGAAGTGAGCTCACAGTCCACAGGGGTGGGGTGGGGTGGAGGCAGGAAGTCATAATGGAGCTCACAGTCCACTGTGGGGGGGCTGGAAGTCATGATGGAGCTTACAGTCCACCTGCAGGGAGGGAGGCAGTAAATTGATTACAATAAACATAAGCTGTGAAAAGCTTATGTTAGGTGCATGATAGTGACTGGGGAGAGGGTGACCTGCTTTAAACAACATGATAGCAGAAGGTGACGTTTGAACTGGAACCTCTGAAAGATAGAGTGAGCCTTTTTAGTGAAAAGCTGGGGAAAGAGTAAGCCAGGCAGATAAAAGGAAAACAGCAGAGGCTTAAAGACAGGAGAAACATCCAGTGGCCCAAGGGCAGGAGAAGGCTGTGTGACCCAAGTGCTGTGAGAGAGTGAAACGGAAAAGCTGCAGGAACTGGGTAGAGAGGTTGGCAGAAGCCAGGTCATCATGGTTTCGGACCCGTGTTACAGAGGGCTTTGGAATTTATTTTAAGAGCAATAGGCAGAATTTCAAGAAGGCAGTTTCCGTCAAGGGCTCATTTGAGTTAAATGTGGGAGATGATTTGCTAGTGGCAAAGTGGCAGGTGGAAGGCCAGGCAAGAGGCCCTGCAAGGTGGGATGAGTGTAAGAGCAGAGACGAGACGTGCACAGATGTGGTGCATGTGCTGGAGGCAGGGCCAGAAGGGCTCAGGATGCCGCCCACTGCACAGAGCAGTAGGTTGCTCCCCACTGTGACAAAACCTCAGAATCTTTCATTTCCAGGCTTTGGCCCCAGGGTCTTTGCACAGAACATTCTTCTAGATGTGGGCGTTTCCTTTAGCATCTTCTCAAATGTCTTGCTAATCATTCTGTAGGACATATCACCATCCATCTGCCCCCAGTCACTCTCTCCTGGCCTTATTCATCTTCGGAGCCTGCAACTTTTTAAGTCCTAACACTGTTAGTGGCAGAGCTAAGACCCTGTGTGTGTGAGAAGAGGCACAGTTTTCCAAAGTTGACTTGCAACTGCTTTTTACTTCATAATACCCAAAAACAAATTATAAATGACAACAATCTATTTTTAACCCATCATTCCCCCCAAGTGTTTTGTCTACCCCATATTTATTAACTAATTGTCATAAGCTTAAGAAGAAATTTTTTGGTTGTTTTTTTACCTCTTTAAGCCATGTTCTTGTAGAGAATTGATTTGTTGTACCCATCACCATGTGGGCTATGGAAGGTGAGCCAAGTTCAAATCTAGGAACCAAAATTGTCAAAATGTTTTGTAAGGTATTTAGTCATTCAGCATAATTTTTAAGGGCCTCATATATAATAGCATTTGACTAAAAACTGACTAGGCATGAAAAAGATTTCTGTCCTCCATTGAGTTAAGATCCAATTGTAAAAAAAATAATAATACTAACATCAAAAGAAAAAGTTAAATAGCCAAAGGAAAATGGAGGCAGAAAACACTTTAAGAGTCAGACCAAGGCAGAAGCAAATGAGCAGAAGTGCTGAAGGCAGAGGAGGGCTGCAGGAGGAGGTGGCTTCCAATGAGTCCTGGGTGCAGGAGGGGTTTTCCCAGATGGAATGGGAAGTGTCGCTTCCAGGTTCATTAGTTAGCATTGAATTACAGTTTTTTTCATTTTCTAAGGATATTTTAAGTCCTTCTAATGTCTACCTTCAATTTTAAAAAACCTTCAAAAATCCCCTTAAATTGTTACTGTTCTTTTACAAACATCACACCAAAACACAGTGAGGTGACAGCAGGAACTTACACAGTCATGCCACAATTTTTGGTACTACTTACTTTTGTACAAGTTTGTTCCAATTTTCCCTCAGAAACTGCCAGGCCAACGGATATCCTACTGGGTTTCTGCCAATGAGTGTAAGAATACCTGGAAACTCCTGAGTTTTTATTATGTCTCCCTTAAAACTTTGTTCTAATAGCCTGGAAGAATGAAGAGAAGAAATGTTAGCAATGAATAGGTGAGGAAACAGTTATAAATGACTGCAACAAAATAATTTCTTAAAGAGAAACACCAGTCTGCCAATAGTAAGAGTCCTGGTAAACCTACAATAACTACATAATAATAAAAACTATTTATAGCATTTACATAGTGTCTGTAACACCCATTCTCATACATTCCCTCGTTTGCTCAAAGAAGAGTAGAGGAAGACTATCTGTAGCAAACAAAGAACATTATCAGTTTAAAGATAAACAAAGGTATACAGCTTTAAATGTCTTTCCTGACACCTAGTTCTTCCTAATTATGTGTCACTCTCATTAGACGTGTGCCCACTGGCAGTAATGTTGCCAGCAGAACAGGCAATTCCTGGCAAAAGAACACAAATAGATGCGAGGATGTCTGATGTAATTTAATCCCTTGGCCCAGGAACACTGACAATGACTCACCACTGAAGCTTGTCCTTATTCTGGCTCATACAGAGGGCAAATTCAATTTGCTCTTTCTCAGCACTGGATAAAGAAGACTGATATTTATTATAAAGAAAATCCCAGCCTTCAGTCTTCTGGGCCCCCACAGCAAACACTGCCAAGGTCACATCATTTGGTAGGCTGTGGAAAAGAAAACACTCAGTGAGAATCCGAGATGTAGTAAGTGCATTTAGAGGCATAATGGTGACCAGTTATGAACTAATGAACTGGCCTCACAATTAGAGATGCGTATGTGTAAATATCAACAAAAGCTACCTCTGGCCAGGTGTGGTGGCTCACGCCTATAGACCCAGCTACTTAGGAGGCCAAGGCCGGTGGATTGCTTGAGCTCAGGAGTTGGGGACCAGCCTGAGTAAGGTGAGATTGTCTCTAAAACTAGCCGGGCTTTGGGGCAGGCACCTTTAGTGCCAGTTACTCAGGAGGCTGAGGCAAGAAGATCCCTTGAGCCCAAGAGTTTGAGGTTGCTGTGAGGTATGGCACCGCAGCACTCTACCCTGGGTGACAGAGTGAGACTTTGTCTCAAAAAAAAAAAAAAAAAGAAAGAAAGAACAAAACCTATTTCTTTCCTTCAGTGACATTTTATGAAAGAGGAAGAGAAAATATCTAAAATTGGGTTTTAGTAGCCTTCCTCAAAACATAACGTGACATGCCACTTTTATAAGAACCTACATATCTAATCTACCTTAATGATGCTGGGCGACACCGTAAGTGGTCACCTTTCAAGTCAAAGGAAAGAAATTCAAACTAGATTCAACATTTATGCCATGTTCACAAGTCAGTAAACCAACAGGACTACTATTTATACATCATTACTTTGAATGGAAGTGTGTAGATTATTGGCATATTAGATGGGATTTAAGCTCCAAATATAAAAGGAATAAAGTATAGCAAGAATAGGGATTTCCAGATATGGTGAGATCCTGTCTTTCTCAGTGCTGGCGTTCACCCTGAACCTGTCAAGGCCTTTGGAGGCCTGAAGAAGCTGCCAGAAAATGGCCTCTTCTGTGTGGCTGTTCAGTGAGACCTTGTATGGGCTGTACGAAATTAAAGTCACTCTGATCTCTAACCTCCACAGATAACTTGGCTTTTATGGACAGAAATTCCCTCCTGCCATTTCTTAGAAAGCTGAGAGCTACACAGGTCTTAGAAAGCAGTTTATTTCCCAAAAATGGGCAGCAGGAAAGACTTGCTTAATATTTTTGTTTTTCTCAATGTCTAGCATTGAGGCTAAAAAACAGAAAACATAACCTTTTACATCAACAAATTATTCTGTAGTGACTGACCTCAAATTTCCACCAGATTCCTTCCACCTTCTGAAATAGCCTTCCGCCCTCTGCACACAGGGCTGGTACCTGCGCACGCAGGCCAGCAGCAAGAGCCGGCTCCGTAGCATCTGCTCCGTCACGGAGCCTTCGTCAGCCCACACCTGCCTGTCAATGAGGTCCCTCAGCAGCCTGATGAGGAAGGCCTGTGGGTGCCGGACAGGGAGGGAGTGACATGTGTCAGTAGTATGGCCACAGGTCACTTCATGTTCACATAATCCAACATGGCTCCAGGTGATGGGGGCTAATTTTTAAAGCTGAATCCACATAGTATTCGAAAAACCATGCAGCTCTGTTTATATTTAATTATAGCCAGAAACAAGGAATGATGAATGATTCTGGAATTTGCATAGCAATCTATAAGGTATCCTATCTACTTAAAATCAGGATGAATTGCCAGTTTTATAAACTAAAAGAGACAGTTTATATGACTAAATTTTCAGAGCAAATTATGCAACAGGACTTCCTAACATTTTGCCAAAAATGACAATTCTGTATTTCTTCCTCAAATGCTTCCTCAAGTCCTAGAAAATATTAACATCAGTAAAATGAAATAAAGGATTTGTGAAATGAAGGGAATAACAAATCCATGAAAATTAAGTGTGAAGTCTTAAGAATGCTGTTCTTATTTGTAGTGCCAAATAAAACAAAAGTCTTTGCTAATCCAAATACTGAATCTTTATTTACTTTTCCTTAATATGTGTACACATGCACACACAAATTGACTAGCACTTTTTTTCATACACTCACCAACCACAATTATAGATTCTACTCATTCCAGGCTCTTACCTTGAATTGAATTTCCACTTCATTCATGTCTCTTTTCTCCATTAATTTATATATAGGTATTAGCTCATTCAAACCTTGGAACACGGGCAGAATTTCAGTTTCACGTTTCAAGTACAGGGCTAAGTCCAAGGCTTTTTCAATTGATAGCTTTCCAATGCTGGCCAAGAGACACCATGGTTAGTGGTTTACAAAATCCAGGATGTCAACTTTTTGCTTCAGACTGCACTTTAATCTTCTAGCAAAACATTCTATCAGATAAACCTGTCCCTTACATATAACAACAGTTACATTAGTCTCTGTTTTGTCACACATAACACAATGTCTGGCCTGTTTACAACGGGAAGTCTCCTTAATAACACCAGAGGCTGACACGTGGGTGCAACACAACGCCAGCACTTGTCACCTCGGGACACTGGCCTGTGGGCCAAATGTCCAGGATAAGATGGGGATCCAGGCAACAATCTGTGAGGAAGCCCGGTTAGATTCCATCAAAAGTCTGAGCGCCTGGAGTAAACACCTCTTCCCCACTGCAAAAAGATTCTGAACATACACAGGCACCCTCAGTACAGAGGGCTGTTAAAGCCCTGCCAGTAGGATATTTACTTACATAGGGAACATAAGATTGCTAAGATTCAAGCAAAAACCTGCTACAGAGAGGATTTTATGGGCGGGAATTCCTGCCAGTAGACAAACTAATTCATGCCCACATAAGAGAAAAACTCAATTTAATTCCTGCCCATTAATTTTGGGGGAGGAAGTGAGGAGGGAGATGGGAGAGGCGCTGGTGTGCCCCCACCTAATGGGCACAATGTAAGGGTGTGTGACACACCTCCTGGGTAAGGGCACAACTACCATGGGGACCTTACCTAACCAATGCATTGTAACCTAATCACTTCTACCTTTATATCAATCTGAAATAAATAAATGAATAAAGAAAGAAATAAGAAGATACAGATTCCTTCCTTTAGGTTCCTTAGCAGTCACAGACAGGAGGTTAATGTTAACCATGAGGCTAAAGCAATTTTGGATCATTAGAACTTGTGGGAAAACACCTTTCAACCTCTTCATAGTGATCAATCATTTAATCTTTAGAAATCAAGAATTTGATCTAGAACAGCTGCTTTCAGAAATAAGCCTCCGACTCCATGTAGCTCATGTCACCTGGCCAGCTGGAATGCGTTGTGAATGAGACTCGCCCGATCCTGGCTGCTGATTGCTCTGTGTGTTCCTTTTAAAAGGCCAGTTAGAGAGTCCCAGCCATCACCCTCATAATGCACAATGTAATAGCCGTTCATTCCCACGTTGAATTTGATCCATTCCACCTCCTCTGGGAGGATGAGCACATCTAGAGCAAATAAAATAAATCATAGCTCCATTCACCCTCTTGTCTCATGAAAGCTTTTCTGATCAGAGACTGGACAAGAAAATCAGAGGAGAATTTAATACAGAACAATCTGAAATCATCACTTATTTCTTTTAGGAAACAGAAAATAGCAACTCAATAGACAAAAGCCAACACTAGCTTTAGACACCCACTCTTTGAGACTTACAGATCAGTGAGTAGAAAGCAACCAAGCACATGATACAACTCAGCAATGTTAACAAAGAGACAGAGTCTCACTTTATCGCCCTCAGTAGAGTGCCGTGGCATCACACAGCTCACAGCAACCTCCAACTCCTGGGCTTAGGCGACTCTCTTGCCTTAGCCTCCCGAGTAGCTGGGACTACAGGCGCCTGCTACAACGCCCGGCTATTTTTCTGTTTTGCAGTTCTGCTGAGGCTGGGTTTGAACCTACCACCTTCGATATATAGGGCCGGCGCCCTACTCGATGAGCCACAGGCACCGCACCCTGATCTTTTTTTATTTTAACCAAGGAACTTTGTAGTTAAGTCCTATGTAATTCTGGCTGGACCCAGTGGCTCATGACTATACTCCTAGCACTCTGGGTGGCTGAGGCAGGTGGATCGCCTGAGCTTAGGAGTTCAAGACCAGCCTGAGCAGAAGCAAGACCCTGTCTCTACTAAAAAATAAAAAACTAGCTGGGCCTTGTGGTGGGTGCCCACAGTCCCAGCTACTTGGGAGGCTAAGGCAAAAGGATCACTTAAATCCAGGAATTTGTTGCTGTAAGCTGTGATGCCAGGCATTCTACCCAGGGTGACAGAGGAAGACTCTGTCTCAAATTTTAAAAAAGTTAAATAAATAAATCCTATGTATTTCCATACCTCCTCCTTGAATTAAACTAGTCATTTCCACAATAAATTACCTGTCTTTGCTTTCAGCAAAAATCTATGGACCGTGTCTGATTTGCTGGTAATGAATGTCAGTGGAACATGCCACAGGTACCTAAAGGAAAGGAAGACTGGATTGTTCATTTGTTGATTCGATTCTACAAGCAGCCATTCAATCGCTTGCCATGTGCCAAGCTCCGGCTAGTTCAGGATGGGATGGTACTAAAGCTGTGGTGGCCAGAGTCTCGGGATAACTCCAGTCTGTCCTCCAGCTTTGCAGGGTGCATCAGCACAGGCACCACTCATGCTTTTTGGATCTCTGAGCAGAGCTAGGAATCTGGTCTCAAATAAGCCTTGAACCCTTTACAGTGATTGGCTGGTGGGAGCTCAGAGGCCTGACTTTATGACACTGACCGCTAGTACAAATCAACCTCATGTGCTCCTAAATCATATGCTGAGAGAGACACAACATCGCTTATGCAAAACTCCTGCCCATGATGGCAGACTCTTAATGTGATCATGAAGAAACAGCAAAAAACCAAGTTGAAGGAATATAGTCTCAAGTGGGCCTTGAACCCTTTATAGTGAAGGACGCTGAAGGATATTCTACAAAATAACTGTCCTGTGTTCTTCAGAAATGTTACTATTAAGAAACACGAAGACTAAAGAGCTATTTCCAAGAAAATGGGGACCAAAATGATGTGTCACCTATTAATAAATACCACATGTGATCCGTTATTAGTAAATTCTGAACCAGAATTTATCTTGTTTTGCCATCAAGATATTTTTAGGGCAAGTGGAAAAAGTCAAAAGAGGTTCATAAACTAGATCAAAGTATTCTATCAAGTTCATTTCTTAATTTTGATCATTGTACAGTGGTTATATAAGTGAATGTTCTTGTTTTTTTAAAACAATACCACGCTGAAGTATTTACAGGTAAAGGGGCGGAGTGTCACGTCTCCAACTTACTCTCCAACAATTTAGAAAAATGTATGGGATATATGTATGTGTATACAGATGGGCATATATAACCATTGCACCACAGTTATACAAATAAAGCTCACTGCCATTATTTGTCTTTGCACAAATGCAGAGCTTTGGAAATGACTAACATATCCTCCTGACTACTATATTGTCACCCTACTCTATCATAGAGATGTCACAAATCACATACATGTACATATATGTACACGTGAATATATATGTATGTGAATGTATGTATCTACATGTGAATGTATATATATGCATTCATATAGAGAGATGTATTTATATATATATATATATATACACATACATTCACAGAGAGAGAAGGATAAAGAAAGAGTTAACATATATCTGGATAAAGGACATAAGGGAATTTTTTGCACTATTCTTGGAGCTTCTCTATAAGTCTGAGATTATTTATAATTATTATCCCTTCCTCTGCTCTCCAGCCCACTGCTCTGGCCCCAGCCCCCACTGTTTCCACCCATCGCACCTCCACTAGAGCACCCACTGTTTACTTTCACTTTCCTCCATCACACAGGACAGGTGGCATAAGATAAGAAAGAACTGTTATAACATCCAAGCTAACAAACAAGTTCCAAGATCTAACTCATAGTTCCAAAAAATACAACTAAATCTCGTAATTCCAACAAATCACATAATTCTTTTGCCCTTACCTCCAACCCAAATGCACAAGACAGGAACCAGAAATTACTATCCTATCAAACTACAAATCATGAGACTACTAAAGTAATTATATATAAACCTTACTGAAATTAACTAAAGTTTAAAGTGTCCTTAATTCTCTTGGGAAGATGGGAGGTAGTGTGCCACCTTCATATGTAGACTCAACTGAAAGAGTTAGAGTCAGAGGTAAGGGAGCTATTTCAAAAGCAAGCCTTCAACCTACAGTACAGCTGGATTAATCGAGGCAGCAAAGTGAGCTTCACTCTGTGAACATTACCCAGTCTCTGGGGCGTCGTCAGAGGCCTTCATATAGTGCTGCTGCTTCAGGTGCACATTCCTCCCTCTCACCATGACAGTTATCAGAGGAAAGCCCTTCTGCAGGGTCCAGGTGTCCATCATGGCCTGCACATCCAAGCCTTCCCGTCGCCAGTGCTGGTTCGTACACAAAAAGCAGGCACATCACATGACCCAGCTCTGAACAAGAAGGCCACCTGTGCTCCAAAGGCCATTCCCAGTTGATAGTTCTTCCGTGGAGAAGAACTTCCTGATCCTTTCCTCTGCTCACCAGCCCACATTGTTTCCACCCATCGCACCTCCATTAGAGCAACAACTGTTTACTTTCCTCCATTACGCAGGACAGGTGGCGTATCTGGTTCTGCCAGGCACATCCAGGGCTGGCAGAGCACCAGGCAAGAGGAGACGTGAATATATGGAGGGAGAGAAAGTGGCCAGGTTCTCAGCACCCATGGAACTCTGGGGCTCTCAGATGGGACACAAGGGAAAACACATGTTTAGGCAGTAGCCTGTGTTCCCAAAGTGATAATACGGTGATGATCCATACTCAACAAATAGCCGTGAACTCAAAACAGATTGGGTTCTTTGATACTAAAAGAGCTTTTAGGAAAAGATTTAAAAGGCAGTAAAAGGAAACAATATGCTACAGCACAAATCTAGAAATGAAGAAGCCAAGATCATAAAAAGACACATGCTGTCTGGAAAGTATCCAGCCATGTAACATGGAAAACAGGATGGTAGATAAAATTCTGTTGACTGTCTAGACTCACTCTCAGCTGCTTATAAAAATATCCCTCAAGTCCAGATAAACAGAAGTAAACAAACTCAAATGGTTTTGTGACTTAGACGTATGAATACTTCATAGCTTAGCACTTAAAAATATGAGTTAGATCTAGGTTCAGATCCCTCCTCTGCCATTTACCAACCTTTGCCTTTGGATTTCACATCCTCATCTGTAAAAATCGGGACGGTGAGAGAACCTGGCTCCCAAAGGAGACAACGCGTGCATGCTCACACCTGCCTGAGACTGGTGAGCGCGCAGCAAGGCTCCCTGAGGCAGAGGCGGGAATGACTGACATCCTCCTGACTGCTACAGCACCACCCTAACCTACCATGGGAACATGTCATGAGTCCACTTTACAAAGAGCTAAGAAGAAGAAATTAGTATCCATCAGAAGTATTACCAAAGCAGGTTGTCCAACCCTCCTGTGTAGAAACATTTTAAGAAAAATGGCAAAAGAATGTCAGTCTGGTGTAGTTTCAATGCAGTCTTATCTGGAAAGTTTGGACAGAGTGAGCCTTCAGAAAGATGCAGCAAGAGTCAACTTCAGGGAAGAAGGGCAGAGGCAGGAACTTACTGAGGATGAGGAAGAATGTTGACCTCCAGGGCAAAAGCCATCCATGCTTTGTGGATCATCAGTAGGGCAAATCTAAGAAACCAAAACTAAACACATCACTCCTATGTCCGTAGAAAACACTCATGATTCTCCTCAAAGGGATAAACATGAGGCAGGGAAAAAAAAACAGAACAAAACAAGATAATAAACCCATGAATCCCAAATGCAGAGATACACAAAAACATACTCACACTTGCCATAGAATTCCAGAGATCCTCGTTTTTCGTGTTTTTATAGCTATACTTCTGGAGATAGTGTACGATACCACTTTTAAATACACGGGCACTAAGGTAATCCCTTAGCATATTCAGAATACAAGCTCCCTGAAAAGAAAATGGAAATAATTGTTATGTGTAGTTGGGTCGCAATGTATTCTGCCATCATATTTGATTTTGCGATAATTCTTTTAAAATGCAGCTACAGTAACACTGCTAATGTCTAACAACAGGTAATACAGAGTAGCAGGTTAAACCTGGACCTGTCTAGGCAGGAGATCTTCCTAACATAACAGTTTGTGCTCTTAGCACACTGGAACCATTATTTTCTAACGGTAGTCAGGCCTCCCTGTGCAGCAAGGTAGCATCTGTCAGTTCCCTCTGTTCACATGTGAATGGACAACGGTGCAGGTTAAACATGAGTCCTTGAACCACCACCTGGCTCTCCCACTGCCACTCCTGGGCAGGAGGGTGAACAGGTAAGTACCGCAGGGTCAAGTGCTAGAGACAGAAGTAAAGCAAGCTCATTCTGGACCACAGATCTCTTTCCCCTGTGCTCCCATCATCATACACTGTGGGTCACAAGCTCGAATGCCTTCAGTGGCATATGACAGGCGATGTAAATAAGGGAAGTAGTCCAAGGGTAAGAAGAATGCTCTTTCACGCTAGTTTTCCTCTGTACTTTTGATGTAAACATATAAAAAAGAAATATTATTGTTATGACAAAAACACTAGCAAAGCCGTGTGGTGAACAGCAGCACATCCTTAGCCGCACAGAGAAGACAACAGTAGATTGCTGAGGCATCATAGCTGGGAATGGGGGATAGAAAGGCTGAGCTTTGACTTTATAAAGAAGGAGCACAACTTAGCTCTAGCTTATGTTGCCAAAGGAATATAGGACCTGAGTGGCCAAATCCTCCCTTTATTTCCCCAACAAGAAGCCAGAGATCCATATTTTTATATAGAATCTCTCAATTGTTCAATGCCACCAACAATTTCCAATTCTTGCCGTCAACCTCAGCGTGCAGGACAACACTCTGCAGTCAACAGTAGAAGCCGTCTCTGCAGGCCCTGACAGCCCAGCTGCACGGGCAGGAAGGCACATGGCCTAGCACAGAGCTGGTGCTCGCTAACACCTACTTGTTGAATGATGCAAAGACAGACTTTCTGTAGCCATGAATCTTTAACCCCAGACAGTTAATGAAGAAGTAAACCTAACATTATCTTTAGGATTATGAACAAAACTCCAATTTAGGCCTATAAGAGTTAAGGACAGAGGTCTTCAGTCTGGGTTTAACCCACAACCTTACCCGTAAATAACCTCTCCACCCCCACATTTATAAATAGGCTTAGTGTAGCCAGGTGTTGTGGCAGGCACCTATAGTCCGAGCTACTTGGGAAGCTGAGGCATGAGAATTGCTTAAGCCCAAGAGTTTGAGATCGCTGTGAGCTGTGACACCCAGGGTGATAGCTTGAGACTCTGTCTCAAAAAAAAAAAAAAAATGAAGATAGGCTTAGTGTCCAAACCAGACCCTTATATTCATGCACTGTTACCTTTTCATAAGAAACATCGTCAAACATCTCCTGGATCTGAGCAGGATTTTCAACAGGTGTGGACACGGGGTGTGAGGAGTTTAAAGCATCTACTTCCATCACATTAAAACACTTGCCAAAAAAATAATCCTCCTATTGAGACAGGAAAAAAGAAATATCACCTATGATTTACATTTAAATAAAAGATACGAAAGGAGGAAGCCTTGGTCTAGGGTAATAAGTCTATACTAAAAGTTTTTTGAGCCAATTTGTGCCATATTTGTAATATTTGTGAACTAGGATAGAATTACTATTTTCTGAAAAGCATCTACAAACAATAATTTTAGGTAAACCTTATGGATTTTGTTCATCTTGAATACTTATATTTTTATTTGTTTATTTTTTAAGACAGAGTCTCACTATGTTGCCCTTCGTGGAGTACCCCGGCATCATAGCTCACAGCAACCTCCAATTCCTGGGCTCAAGTGACTGTCTTGTCTCAGCCTCCTGGGTAGCTGGGACTACAGGCACCTGCCACAATGCCTGGCTAGTTTTTAGAGATGGGGTCTCACTCTTGTTCAGGCTGGTCTTGAACTCCTGACCTCCAGCAATCCAACTGTCCAGGCCTTCCACAGTATTAGGATTACAGGCATGAGCCACCTCACCTAACCTTATATAACCAAACAGCAACAACAAGAAACCTAAAATGTGGCCAGGCACAGTGGCTCACACCTGTAATCCTAGCAGTTGGGAGGCCGAGGCGGGTGGATTGCCTGAGCTCACGGGTTCAAGACCAGCCTCAGCCAGAGTGACCTCATCTCTTAAAAAAAAAAAAAAATAGCTGGGCATTGTGGCAGGTGCCTATAGTCCCAGCTACTTGGGAGGCTGAGGCATAAGAACTGCTTGAGCCCAAGAGTTTGGGGTTACTGTGAGCTATGATACTACAGCACTCTACTGAGAGCAACAAAAGTAAGACTCAGTCTCAAAAAAAAAAAAGAAACTAAAATGCATAATGATTTCAACATTTCCAGTCATCATCTCTACTATTATAGAGGACATAATGGAAAAAAACGGAGAATAAATTCCAACCTCCACCTACTTTATCAAGGCACATTAACTCAATAGAACAATATGTATCCATAATCATTTTTATTAAAGATTATATCAAAACATAAGAAAATATTTCTGATCCATTATAGTGTAATATTCACATGTATTTTATAATTGTAATGGTGTATAAATAAATTATGTGTCTAGGTAGGTAAAACTGGGAAATAATAAATATTCACAAATGAAAAGAATCATAATAGGGGAAAGGACTTTTTTTAACATAAGTTTACTTTTAATTTTGTTAAATGTGAATTTTCTCTACTTAAACATGTGAGTTTTTTTTTTTTTTTTTTTTTTCAGTTTTTGGCCAGGGCCAGGTTTGGACCCACCATCTCTGGTATACAGTGCCGGCATCCTACTCCTTTAAGCCACAGGCACTGCCCTAATCATGTGATTTTAAAACAAACATTTATCAGTTCCAAAGCTTTTATGTGACCCATGAGTCTATGATGTTACATTATTAAATATGCAGCTACTTTAAGCATAACTCCATTTGATTTGGCAATTAGCATCCTACTGAGATAACAGCATTCTGTACCTAATTATTCTGCAAGGAGCAACCTGGCGGTTGTAGAAATGATATGGAACATTCAGGCTGTCATTATTTCTATTTCTTTGATATTACTTCAACACTTAATCTCATAACAGTCATAGATGTGCGGTTGAGTCTGGAAATAAGTCTTTCTGATGTATCATGAATGTTCACTAGCATCTGTGAAATGATTCATGCTAAACACTCAAGGAGTTTATCAGTGAAATCTTTCTCTAACATAACCTCTATAACTAATGATATATTTTCCAGCACCAATGAACAAAACAACAGAATAACCTAAAATGTAAAAAAGAATAGCTATTACTACTTACAACTTTCAGCTCAGGATGGGTCACACTGACAGACACAAACTCCATAAACTTGGCGAATCCCTCATTTAGCCAAAGATCATTCCACCACTCCATAGTGACCAGGTTCCCAAACCACTAAAAGGAAAACATTCATCAGTTTATTCACACATTTCTAGGGAGATTGGATTATCTGCTCTCTCTGATGGCAGCTGTACACAAAAGACATTTAGAAAGAATTATATGCCAGCTCGGCACCTGTAGCTCAGCGGCTAGAGCGCCAGCCTCATACACTGGAGCTGACAGGTTCGATTCCGGCCTGGGCCTGCCAAACAACAATAAATAGCCAGGCGCTGTGGTGAGCACCTGTAGTCCCAGCTACTTGGGAGGCTGAGGAAAGAGAAACGCTTAAGCCCAAGAGTTGGAGATTGCTGTGAGCGGTGACACCAAGGGACTCTATCCAGGGTGAGAAAGTTAGACTCTGTCTCAAAAAAAAAAAAAAAAGAAAGAAAGAAAGAATTATATGTTAGATACCTAATGTCAGTACATGAATGTGAACATGTATCTATAGAACTAATATTTTCTCAAAGTAAAAATAAAAACCTTCCAAAATGCATTCTAAAACATGAAATCTAACGTGCTAAGGTAATAGTTTTTCTTACAAGAAAGAAGACAAGGTAAAAATTATAGCATGCATAGCCTCACATGTCCCATAGAAGTGACATCAATACAGTTTAACTATACTTTCCAAAGGTGTGAGTAAGCTTGTACCAACCTGGTGGGCGAGTTCATGGGCCACAGTCATTGTGATGGCAAGCTTACTTGATGCAGAAGACTTTTCTGCATCAAACAAGAGAGAAGATTCTCTATATGTTGTCAGTCCCCAGTTTTCCATTGCACCAGACTGAAAGTCAGGAATAGCAGCAAGATCTTGGGAAGAAAGTAACAGAATAATGTTTTCAATCTCTCGAGTACACATCCCCTCAATGCACTTCATGGTTAGGAATGGGTGTTAGGACAGCCAGCCACACTGTCGGTGCGGAGACGGAGCTCTAGACTGGGAGAACCTCCCATAATGCAAAAAAGGGGGCTCATTGACTCAGGGTCACTTTGTTGGGAACACAGCAAAGTCAGACTGTGTCTCAGCCCTCCTGACTCCATTTCTAGCTTTCTTATTATTTTTATTTATTTTTTTTCATTCCTAGCTTTCTGATGCGGAGTTTGGGGCACTGAATAATATTAATAATTCTTTAATAATCCACTCTGTTTTAGATGCCCAATACCCACATATGCCTAAAACCTCAAATAGACAAGAGTTCTAAGGGCTCATACAAGAAAGAAAATGCAGATTTTCCTATACCATATAAATTTATTCATTCAAAAAGCTTACTGAGTACCCTCTATGTCCCTGCCAAGCATGTGGCAGCAATGAAAAAACATAGCCACTTCTCTGTGCTGTTTGCTCACTAATCAAATCAGAAGGCAAAACAATCCCCACGCTCCGTGCCTCAGGAAGTGTATCAAGATATGTCACTGAAAGTCACTGCACAGATCAGATGTGAGGAAATGCTCAGAGGGCCAACCAGAAGTCTGATGTATGCTGGAGTTATGACACCAGGGATGCTGAGATGAGCATGGAGTGCACAAATTATCATGACCTATAATCTGTTTGTGACCACCCAATGCCACATCACAATATCTACGTAAAATCTCTACCTTGTTTGGGTAGGGGATATGGTATCCCGAAATAATCCTCATAAAAGTCTAGAAGAGTCACTGCAGCATCCAGCGCGTAATCTGCCTGATGTATCTTGTCTGGCACAGCATATACGGAAACCTAAAGAGAAAGGCACAGGAAAGGTGGCTTTGAGAAGCTTCTCTCCACCACTGCATCAGACTGACATTAATGCCTTCCTGTTATGGGATGTGGTCACCAATATTAAAAAAGACAACTGGGAATCCCATTTCTTGTATTAATGCTGACTTTTCCTGATCAATCCACTTCTGAAAACAACTACAAATGCTGATGATACACACACAAATTTTTCTTAAATGTGTTCATAAGGTAGCAAAAATAAAAGGAAGACTTGGAGGCCAAAAGTGAAGTGACAGCCAGGTTTTACCGAGGGGACTATAACACAGCTGGATGTGAGTTTTGGTTCCTGTGGCACTGAAGAACTCAGGGGATATGAGGCAAAGTCCAGGGCCTGCCCCCAGTGGGAAGCTTAACAGGACCTACAACTCCTGCATAAAGCTGGATCCTGAAGGCCACGCCCCTAGTGTAAGGGTAAACTAGAAATAACCACTCCTTTCTTCAAGCTGACTATCTTCCTTCCTTCCCACAGCCAGAAATCCCTTGCTAGGATAGTCAGTAACATTTACTCCAAACTGCAAAAGGTTATAAACAGAAGCAATCTAGAAACTATTGCAGAATGTAGTTCAACTTGCACCTTCCAAAGAAGTAAGAGCCAGGCTAGGGTCCGGAGAGCCAGGTTGGGGTGGCGGCAGCCAGGCCAGTCCCCCTTTGTGTCATTGTTATGAGAGCCTCACTGTATCAGTGGGCATCTTGGTTTGCATGAGCTTGAGGGTATTCCCAGGACATAGGACCTCCAGTTTTAAAACCAGGACAAGTTGATCACTGTATGTGGCAATCACAGGCTCACCTTGACTCCGCTCTTGGTTATCTTGCTGACAGACTCAAAATCTGAAATAATGAAGGCCACTAAATAGGTGCTCATCTTCACAGTGACACCAAAATGGTCTTCTATGAGGCCTCCAGAAATAGTCACAGATTTTACCTAAAATCAGAATAACTCAAATTATCAAAGAATCCAATCTTATACACCAAACATGCATTATAAAGAGACATTGCCTAATTACCAGACAAGATATTGAATATAAATGTCCTGGCATTTATATAATTACTTTCAAAGTTCTCTTTCTAGGGCGGCGCCTGTGGCTCAGTGAGTAGGGTGCCGGCCCCATATACAGAGGATGGCGGGTTCAAACCTGGCCTCGGCCAAACTGGGGAATCAAGAGAATCACCTAAGCCCAGGAGTTGGAGGTTGCTGTGAGCTGTGCAACGCCATGGCACTATACCAAGGGTGATAAATTGAGACTTTGCCTCTACAAAAAAAAAAAAGTTCTCTTTCTATTATCTAATTGTAATTTAGATATTAAAATCAAACTATTATCAATTTCTTTTTTTCCTTTTCTTTCTTTTTTTGAGACAGAGCCTTAAGCTGTTGCCCTGGGTAGAGTGCCGTGGCATCACAGCTCACAGCAACCTCCACCTCCTGGGCTCAAGTGGTTTTCCTGCCTCCGCCTCCCAAGTAGCTGGGATTATAGGCACCCACCAAAATGCCTGGCTATTTTTTGGTTGCAGCCGTCATTGTTTGGTGGGCCTGGGTTGGATTCGAACCCGCTAGCTAAGGTGTATGTGGCTGATGCCTTAGCAGCTTGAGCCACAGATGCCAAGCCAATCAATTTCTTTTTTTATTGACATATAATTTACATACTATAAAATTTATCATTGTAAAGTACACAATTCTGTGGTTTTGATTTATATTTATAAAGTCATACAATCATCAACACTCAATTTCTTTTAAATAATCCAGGTGATTGCAAACTGACTCAGATTTAATACATGTGGATTGGTCACATGGACAGGACAAGGCAAAAGTAGGATTGCTGGTTTTGCCAAGCTGTGGTCCACTTGTCCTTAAATATATATGTTTGAGACTTACCTGGAAATGAAATGTCTAGTATATTCTGTGCACTGGAAAAACACATAACCAAGTACTACCTAAAAAGAGCTTCTGTTTTTCTACACAATTAAAAGTCATCTATAAAGAGGCCTGATCCTGCAAGGCCTCTTCCATGCTCAGATTTGCCTCCTTGGAATCAGCTTCTAGGTGCAATCACGGAATATTGTCTTATGCATTGAGTGGGATTGATGGAGGTACAGTCTGAGGTCTGCTTCCAAGAAAAAAAGTCTAATACCTCTGCAATAAGAATCACTGAGGCAAAATATTGGAGAAAAACAGCCAGAACTAGCCTGGGGAAACCACGCGAGCAGGCACTTTTCCTGTCATCTCATTTCCATCTCTATTGCTATCCCGTCATCCTTCTTAACACCCACCAGCCACGATGCCGCTGCTCTCCATTTGGACATTCAAACCAACTGCACTAGGCAACCTAGGTCTAGCCTCAAAAAATCTCAAATCATATTTTCTTTTTAAATGCCTCCATTCACTCCCAACAAAAATGACCATTCCTGAAGTTCTGCTAATTATTAGAAAACCAATCTGATCAAATTAATTCAAATTCAAATGATGAACACCTGCCCACTATCCAAATACTTCCACGTTCCAGAGGTTTGTGTTTGGTTTTCCAGCCTTCAAGAAGATCATCTCTTTGAGACCTCACTCTATACCCCGTTCCATGTCCACAGCCTGAGGTCAGGCCCCTCCTATTACATGTCCAAGGGGCAAGACTGCATTAGAGATTTTCCTGTCTTCACAGGTGGATCCTGGATACATGTAGATTTAGATGGCAGCATCTTCCTGGTGCCTCAGCAGACCCTGGCCTTCCCTCTGCAAGCTACGAATATCTCCACCAATCCCATTTATTCCTTTATCTCTCTCATGTCTCCATCCTATTCCCGTTCTTTTAATCTCCGACAGCTATCATTGTCTAAGTAGAGAACTCACCCCTGTCCCAGGGAGCAACATCATAATACTGGGGGAGAGAACTGTATTTTGAAAAGCACATGATGTGTCTGAAATTTCTATTAGGAAAATAACACAACTGTTTCTATTCTTTTCATATACAAGGGAGGAAGGAGGACAAAAGTCCTTGGCGGGTAGGGATTTTCAAAGCGTGTTTTCTATAGAGGATAATCCTCTATCCTCCATGAAGGGGTTCATAATCTTGTTTGAGGAAGGGACCCTTAAGGCATTCAAAGTCTGGAGTTTGAAGGTTGACAAGTGCTGTGCCAGAGTGGGTCTGTGGTGCGCAGGGTCCACTCATGCTAAGACACTGCTTCCCTGCCCGGCATAAGGATGGAGCTGGTCATTCTTCAGGACTCTGGGCTAAGCCCATTGTCTTGTCGTTGGTGAGCTTTTCTGCAGAGGATGTACTTGCAGGAGTCAGGACACACTAGTGGCAGAATCACAGCCCAGCTGATGATTTTCTAAGCTAACAGAATCCAAGGATGAAGGAACTTAAGGGAATAGTTTTATTCACTTGGCACGGTCATGTCACAACTTTCAAAAATCAAAGGGAACACCATCCACATCTGCTTTGAAAGTGGAGGATAATTTCTTTTAAGGGAAATGAGCTATCTAGCATTATTTACAGAATATTCTAAGAAGACTACTTTTCTTCTCTTTTTCTGGCTGCTCAATTTTGTGCATATAGTTATAAATCACATACTTAGTATATAGTATATACTATAGTATATGGAAATCACAGAAAATCACTGGGCGGTGGCGGTGACTCAGTGGGCAGGGCGCCGGCCCCATATACCAAGGGTGGCGGGTTCAAATTCAGCCCCGGCCAAACTGCAACAAAAAGAAATAGCCGGGTGTTGTGGCGGGTGCCTATAGTCCCAGCTACTTGGGAGGCTGAGGCAAGGGAATCACCCAAGGCCAGGAGTTGGAGGTTGCTGTGAGCTGTGTGACGCCATGCACTACCATGGGCAATAAAGTGAAACTCTGTCTCTACAAAAAAAAAAAAAAAAAAAAAAGAAAAAAGAAAAGAAAATCACTACATGCTAGAAATATGGCCTTATTCGACAAAGCATTCTCTTTAAAATCCTTTAAAAGTTTTATGGGAGGGTGGAGCCTCTGGCTCAGTGGGTAAGGCACGGGCCCCATATACCGAGGTTAGCGGGTTTAAACCCAGACCTGTCCAAACTGCAACAAAAAAATAGCCAGGCGTTGTGGCGGGCACCTGTAGTGCCAGCTACTCGGGAGGCTGAGGCAAGAGAATCAACCAAGCCCAGGAGTTGGAGGTTGCTGTGAGCTGTGACGCCATAGCACGCTACTGAGGGTGATAAAGTGAGACTCTGTCTCTTAAAAAAAAAAAAAATTTATGGGAGAAAGTGAAGGTGAAAGTATTTTATGAAGGACACTATCATTTAAACCTGACCTGTATTCTTAGTTTCCCTCCTATCAACACTAATAATCTGTAATCTTACTGAAATCCTATACTTTTCAGAGGTAATTTTTTAACTGTGGCTTGAAGCAAAAGCATAGGTTAGAAATGAAAGAAAAGGAAAGTTAGCAACTGTCTACCAGGCAATAAAACAAAGAAAACAAGTGACCGAAACGTCAACTGTTACTGGGGTAATGCAAGCCACAGAGAACCAACAGGTTTCCTGTGACCCGGGAGCTCAGACTTACCAAGGGCATGTTGGAGACAGCGAGGTGCCGAGGCTCCCTTCTGATCTTGATGGAGAAACGTGCTTTGAGGGCAGGTTCATCAAAGCAGGGGAAGGCCATTCTAGCTGCAGTAGGTTCAAACTGTGTTGATGCAAGTATCCTAAAATAATGGCAAGTCAAATAAAAATTGAGCATGAAGCACCAGGAACTGTAAAATAAGGGCCTGTCTGCTTTTTAATTCCTACAGTTACTGCAATATTGATGGATTTCACCACTAAAAAAGAGTTTTATATGGCAAAAGCTATCATAAGCTCAATTAAGAGACATGTTACAAAAAAGGGAAAATTCATAGAAAAGTATTTAAAGAAGAATTTAAAAATAATGAGCTCTAAAAAATCAGTAAGAAAATACCCAATGATGAAGTGGAATCTCAGGGAAAGATCATAAATAAGCAATTCAGAAAAGAAGAAGCCACAGATCGTTAATAAACATATCACAAGCTGCTCAACTTCCTTATCAAAGTAATATAAATTAAAGGGAGATACCATTTTTTGGCCTTTTTGCTCTAAAAAGATCTCCCAGCATACTACAGTGGTTAGGCATGAGGAAATATCACAAGGCATATAAAAAGTTGGCAAATTCTTTGACTTACCAATTTTATGTCTAGGTACTTATTCTAAAATAATTTACAAGGACATTCATCAAATGTTGCAGATACTGAAAAGTTGGAAAGAATTTCTACCCATGAGAGATTAAATAATTAATGCACAAGCATATATTTTAAGTCATTAATGTGATACATAGTGATAGTCATTTACATAAAACATCTTTCCAAATATATGGCTAGAAAGTTCCAATATAAGTTGGCTGGATGCCTATAGCTCAGTGGTTAGAGTGCCAGCCCTCTGCACCGGGGTGGCGGGTTCGAACCCAGCCTGGGATTGCTTAACAAAAAAGCAAGCCAATATATGAAGTTAAAAAAATCCATTGTAAAGCAGAAAAATAACTTCATTTACATAAAATAATACATATGTGTATCCAGAGGTAAGTCTAGAAATAGGTTCCCTGAGGTAGGAGTGGTTATATCAGGGAGCTATTATGAGGATAAATTTTACTTTTAAAAAAATTCTTTTTGGTAGCATCTGACTATTTTACCTTGATAAAATAATAGGGAATTAGAAAAATAAGCTACTAACAACATTTGACTTTAAAATTTAAAAAGAACCAAAGTAAGGCAGGTAGGGATCCCTAAAAATGTTTTAACTGAGAGAAAATATTTCCTCTAATAGGCTGTTATGGACTGAACTCCCTATCCCCAAAAGATATGCTGAAGTACCTGTGAATGTGATTTGATTGAAAATAGGGTTGTTGCAGCTCTAACCAAGTTAAGATGAGGCCAACAGGCTAGGCCCTAATCCGATATGACTAGTGTCCTTATAAGATGACAGAACTTTGGACACAGAAACATGGGCAAGTGGCCAGATGACAACACAGGCAGGGACAGGAGTAATGCAGCTACTAGACAAGGAACTCCAGCGATCCACAGCCACCACCATGTGTGTGGAAGCGGCAAGAAAGGATCCCACCCAGAGTCCAAGAGAGTGCCTGGGCCTGCTGACCACCTGATTTCTTCATCTGGCCTCCAAGGCCATGAGAGAATACATTTCAGCTGTTGGCAGCTGCCTCAGCTGTAGCACTTTGTTATGACAGCCACGGAAACCAGTGCAGGGCAAGAAAATTAAAAATGTTTATTGTGTCTCAGAAATCTAATTAAATAGGCATTTACTCTAATAGAACTGGATGAAAGAAAATTGGCTAAAATAAAATGAAAAATGGGATATCAAAAGCAAGGAAAAATACAATCAGCCATTTTTAACACTATAAAAAACATGTGAAAGCAGAGCTGACAACCAAGGGAATTTTAAAAGACAGCCCATCTGAAATAATAAATTTAGTGTATACAGCACCTAAAGCTTAAAAGAAATTACCTCACTTCCCCTTCCTTGGTTCTGTAGGTACTTTTATAAAATCCGTGGAAGTTCTCAGAGAGCTTTCCAGTATATTTGATGACAACTGCATATGGAAGCCCAGGGAGTAGAGGCTCTGGGGCCAGTAGCGCAATCTGCTCATGGGGAGGATGTTCCAGGACCCTCAGTGGCTCTGCAGACAGCCATTCTCCAGCCCCTCTCCTGAGGGTGGCCTTGGAGACCTGCAGGTGGTGACCATGCAGGATGATGGCAGTGGTGGGCTGGCTGACTGCTATTTCTACTGCCACAGTTCCCCAGAAGGTCAGCGTGGTGAGATTTGCATGAATCATAAGATCATAATGAACAGGGATGACATGCTCAGGAAGTCGCATTTTATTCCACGGAAATGGTGTCCCATCAGGGGCTTCTGGAGATGCAGCTTCACTGTTCTGACACCATGAAGGAGTTGACACAGTTAAGAGAGTCACCAGAGAGGGAAGTAGACATGACAAGGCTGCTACTGGCCGTCTGAAGGACAGAAACACCATCTTCTTGGTCACACTACCTAGTGGCACAAATGTACAAAAGCAAAACTAAATCGGTAAGTAAAAGTTATTAACCCATTGTGGAGACAGCATAATTGTAGACAGTGTCCACCCAGATGTCAGAGATAATTAGAAACTTCCCCAAAGTATTGGCTGCGTCTTTTCCTGAAAGTAAAACTACCTTCTTTATGTTATTAATTCAGAGAGGAAAGGTTTATGGTTAGCAATAATCAGTAACACAGTTGGAAAGCATCCTTTGGTTTCAACGTTTAAATTAACTCTTATCAGTGGGCGGCAGACCCAGGGGCTCTCGCCTGTGATCCAGATGCTCTGGGAGGCCCAGGCGGGTGATCGCTGCAGCTCACGAGTTGGAGTCCAGCCTGAGCAAGAGCGAGATGAGAACGCATTTCCACTAAAAATAGAAAAACTAGCCAGTAATATCTCCTCACAGCTATTACTCCGGAGGCAAAGGCAAGGGGAACGCTGGCGGCCAAGAGTTTGAGGTTGCTGTGAGCAACTGAGGAAGAAGAAAGAAATCTTAAGACTCCTTAGTGATCCGGAGAACGCAGCAGGCATCTGCAGGAGAACTCCTCCAAAGAACAGAACAGACTTTACACTGAGCTGAAATAACCTTGAATTAAAACTGACAGACACTTAACACCAACAATATAGAGGAAGGAACCTTTAATTGCCTTGGAGAACTCAGGTGCCTAAAGGTGTAAAAACGACGCATAACAGTTTTATTTTCAAACTGCAGCCACTATGACACCATGGCAGTCTACCCAGGGGGACAGAGTGAGGCTGTTTCAAAATAATTTTTTTAAAAAAGCAGCACTTCCTTCCTTTTGAACCTAGCGCGCACAAGCTCCCGCGGCGTGAGGCCGGATTTGCTCTTCTGCTTCCGCTAAGTTAACTCGCGGGCCCCACCCGGGGAGGTTTATACAGATCCTTATGCGAATAAAGCCAGCGGGAGCGGGAGCCAAGGGGGGAGAGAGAAGTGCCTTAGTAAGCAAAGGAGCACAGAGAGGGCAGGGACCCCAGGACGCCGGCGGATGCCGCAACACCCCGCACACCCCAGCAGTTCACCCAAAGCCACGTTCGTTTCTCTGCCGCCATGGGCAGGGTGCCCTCCTTGGCCTAACCTGCCGTCCACCCGCCCCTCCGACTGGCCCTCCAGCGGAATCGGTGGCTCCCGCGGATCCGAGGAGCGCAGGGAGGAGGCCGGCCATGCGGCCCGGCCGTGTAGCGCGACACCCGCCGCGCTCCCCGCAGGCTCAGGCCCGGCTAGCGACTCCCCCGCCCGGCTCCGCGCCCTGCGCCCCAGGCCCTCGGGCCACGGCGGGCGCGGGGCAGGGGCCGGTGCCGCGCGCTACCTGGGGGTCCGAGCCCGAGCCGGCTCCTGCTCTCCCCTCCGCCGACCGCCTCGCCGCCGCACGACCGAAAGTGAAAGTGGAGCGGAGAGCGCGGCGGGCGGGCGCTGCGGCGGGAGCCGGGGAGAGAAAGCCTGGAGCGGGAACCACCCGGGGAGGCCGCCGCGCCCAACACCGGGGGTCTAGGTGGGCGCTGCTAGGGAAGCCAGGGACTGGGGGGAGGAGGACCCCGTTCTGAATGCGGGGCCTTCCTCGGTGTGTGTGAGCCTTCTGAGGGGTGATTTCCATGCGGTAGCCATTAGCTCCGCCGGACTCCGGGTACCCCGCAGGGCTCGGGCCTCGGCGGGGACCCAGGCCCGGCAGGAGCTCCCAGCCCGCCGAGGACTGAGGGGCTCGCCGCCCATTGGACTCCGGCCGTGTCTGTCGGTCACTTCTGCCAATGGGTCGACGCTGTTGGCCCGCCTCAGAGGGAAGCCGGACCTTCCTCCCCGAAGGACTCTAGTTGTGGCAAAACGCTGACTTTGCGGGTTCCCCAGAGGGTGTTCTGGGGGACCCTGCGGAAGAGGGTGGGTTACAGACGGCCCGCAACTGCCCTGCCACTACCGAGCGGAGCTGCTCCCGAGAACTGCTGCTTACCACGTCGTATGTTACCCCGGTTTCTCCGGGCAAGTGACCAATTCTCAGCTCTCCTTAAAGCATTTCTGCCTGGATGAAATGTCTGAAAAGTCCGTCTTTATAACAGTTAAGGGTAAACGAGGTAACAAGGCAAGAAAGCACGTTCTATCAAACTAAATCTTACAAGCGGTCCCTGGGGTTAGCAGGGCCCTTGCACGCTGTTGTCAGGCTTTTCTTCCTGCTTCCTTATTCCCTTCCTTCTCTTGGAGCATTGATTCCAAGACACTGGAGCAGTATTTCTCTCTCTTTTTTTTCAATATATGCCCACTCTTGACAAATGTAACATTTAATGTTACATATTATCTCCAGTCAAGAACATTTTGCAATATAAAAATTAACACCCTATTCCCAGACTCAACCAGGGTGGGATCAAGGGAAGATTTTTCACTCAAATTCAATAAGACATAGGGATTTGGGAGTCCAGTGATTTCTGTATGTTTGGAATTTAGCAGTAGGTATAAACAGATAGCTATAACCTCCAAGACTTCCAGGCATCTCTGGGTTCTCCCAGATTACTGGAGATTAGAATTTCTTGTCCAGGCCAGGAGCTGTGGCTCATACCTGTAATCCCAGCTGGAGTGCTGCTTGACCTCAGGAGTTGGAGACCAGCCTGAGCAAGAAGGAAACCCTGTCTCTGCTAAAAATAGGAAAACTAACTGAGTCTTGAGGCAAGCACCGGCAAGCTCTGGAGTTTGAGGTTGCTGTGAGCTATGATGCCCCAGGATTCTAGCCTACGGCACCAACGTGAGATTCTGTCTGAATAAAAAAAAAGAGAATTTCTTGTCCATTGAACACATACATGTATATGCTTTTATATTTATAATTTGGGGTGTGATGGTTTTCCTTTAATTTTTAGTAATTCTTTTTAGTATTTCTTGAAGATCAGGATGGCAGGAGCAAATGCATGAGGCTGGTACAGAAGACCACTCAGGAGGCAGGAACAAGGCAGAGCCTCTGCAGGAAGTGGGACAGAATGGAGCTGAGTGTCCTCAAGGAGAGAGCTGATGCTGCCACCCCCTCCAGGCTTGTTGGCCACAGGCTCACCCTGAACCACACAGTGGACATGATTTCCTGCTCAGGGTCCAAGTGCACTGCAAGCAGTGATAAACCAGAGAATTGACAGCATTCCCTCTAGTGTCAGAGCCCTGAGGTGGGGGAGGGCTAGGGGACCCTGGAGTGAAGACTTTAAGGATTCCTAGTTGTAGAGTCTATGAGATCAAAGCAGCAAACTATCAAGCTTAGAAGTGGTTAGAGTGGAATGGTGAGAGCAAAGGTACCTGGGTTTATTGGTTCTCTATACTGTGCACTGTGCTAAATGGTAGCCATTTGCATGTGTGCTTGTATAATTTTTTCAGCCATCTCATAATGTAGATATTATGCTTGTTGTAGATGAGAAAAGTGAGACAGGTTGGCAACCTGCTCAAAGACAAAGAGAGATTAGGTAGTGAAACCTATTTGGGGCTCGGCACCTGTAGCTCAACGGGCTAAAGCACCAGCCACGTACACCTGAGCTGGTGGGTTTGAATCCAGCCCGGCCCACCAAACAACAATGACAGCTGCAACCAAAAAATGGCTAGGCGTTGTGGCGGGCGCCTGTAGTCCCTGCTACTTGGGAGGCGGAGGCAGGAGACTCGCTTGTGCCCAGGAATTGGAGGGTGCTGTGAGCTGTGATGCCACAGCACTCTATCCAGGGTGACAGCTTGAGGCTCCGTCTCAAAAAAAAAAAAAAAACCTATTTGGACCCTAAATAGATCTGTTTGACTCCAAAATTCATGCTTTTCCACTAAATCACAAAGTTTCCTCAGGTAGCTGTTATTCACTCCCCCCACCCTGCCCCTTTGACCCACCTCCATTTCACTCAGTGCTTCTAGCTTTGCTCCTCCAGGCAGCCCCCATGAATTCCCATCCTGAAAAATCTTGGAGTCTCCAAATTTTCTTTCAGTGAGGAGTAGGTTATGCTGCTGTAAAAAAAGACCCCCAAATTGAAAGGGGGGCATTCGACTGGCAGAAACTTCACAGACCACCAAGGCTTGTACGAAAGGTCTCTATTGGTGGAGGATGCTGCAGAGCAGCATTAAGGAGGAGAGAAGGAGAGAGACGGGGGAAGAGAGGAGAGAAGGTAGAGAGAGGAGGAGAGAGAGACACGAGACACACGGTGAGAGAAAGGGGGAGAGAGAGAAAAGAGAGAGAGCAAAAGACAAGGGCACCTTATATAGGTTTGGTTAGGGGAGGTGACGAGATGGTAGAATAGCCAATAAGGAGTTACTGCTCTAGCGTGAAGGGCCGTAGGGGGCAGGCCCTAAGTTTGAACTTTTCAGTGGATAATTGGGATAGGGAGATGAAGTTTTGCAATTATCTAACATTCCTCCCTTCTTGATGTGTTAAAAATACAGGGTTGGCCTTGGAATAGTGGATATCGAGTTCTCTCTTCTGTAGCTTCTTCCTGCGGAGAGGGGCACGTAGTTTTTAATTGGCCAGCTAGAGGGTGATTATGATTTTTCGGTGGGAGGATGTAAGCGGTGGCTCTTTAGAAGTGGTGTTCAGGAAAGTCTTATGACCTGGAGTAAAATGTAGTCCATTCATGAAGAACAGTTTCTTGTTGCAGGTTGGGAGCTGTTTTAGGGGTGCAGGTTTGGAGCATCAACTGAGTAGTTACCTATTGAGACAACTTTGAGAGTGGAGTTTGAATAAAAACAAGTTATGTATGGAGCCATAGCCTTACTTTAAGGATGATAATTATAGACGTGAGGAAGATTAGAAGTGTAACCCAGAGTGGGTTTTGAGTGAACTAAGAGGAGAAACTTGATGACTCTGATTTATGTTGTTTTTTTGGGAGTTTGAGTCTTTCTTGGAGTGATTGGACTTTGTTAGTGATGATTTCAGACTTATTAACAGAGAAAAAACATTAGCTTAAAAAGAGAGAGGTTGGAGGGTTTTTTTGATAGGGAATGAAGGCGTATTAGTGTTAGGGGTAGAAGAGTGATTTAGTTTAAGTAAAGTTTGAGTGAAAGTTTGGTTAAGGTGGATTTTAGGGATTTGTTAGACTTTTTAACTTTTTCTGAAGATTGAGGATGGAAAGGAATATGGAAGTGTCACAAGTGGGAGATTCATTTGTTTCATTTACTGCAGTAACAATAGGAGTAGAAACAAGTAAGGGGTGAGAGGAGGTGTCAGGTGTCAGGAGTTTTGAAGAGCAGCCATACGTGCTGCACGGTCTTTCTTGTATGTTGGAGAGGTAAGGGAGAGGAGTGTTTAGTGTTTGAAGGCAATTTTGAGTGGGTGACAAGTCAGAGGGAGTAGGTAAGAGGGATGTAGGATTTAGTGTAGGACATGTGTTAAAAGATAATGATGGGTTAGATAAGAGAGGTTTGAAAATTAAGAATATGGCATAGTGGTAGGGTTTGAAGATTTTTGTAGGTTAAAAGGTCAGATAGAGAATGAGGGGATAGGACAGTAGTAGGGGAACCGAAAGTGAGTTTCTTTAATTCATGTATTAGAATAACGCCGGCTGTTAACGCCTTGAGACAAGGGGCCTAACTTTGAACAGTGTGATCTAACTGTTTTGAGAGATAGGTAACTGGAGTAAAGGTGGGGCTTAGCTGATGTCTAAGTACGCCAAGAGTAAACTCACGGTTTTTTGTGACATATAGGAGGAAGTGATGAGAAAGATCAGAAAGGTGGAGGGCTGGAGCTTCTAATAAAGAACGCTGTAGAAATTTAAAAGAAATGGAAATGGAGGTTAGGAGAAGTTTATGAGGGTCACTTTGAGTAAGGAGTAGTTAGAAGAGAAAAGTTGGGAATTTATACTTTGAGGTATTTAGTTAACTGTAAAAAGGAGAGGAGTTCTTTTTTATAGTGGGTAGAGGAAAGTCGCAAAGAAGGCTTTTTTTGCCTATGGTAATAGCTTTGAAGTTTGGGGACAAAAGGACACTAAGATGATTTTTGTTGGAATAATTGAACCTTTGAGGGAGACACTTAATATTTCCTATCTGTAAGGAAGTTAAGGAGGGAACAGGTGTTTGGTTTAGAGTTATGTAAGGTGGGACTATAGAGTAGGAGGTCATCAACATACTGAACTAAGGTAAACTAGCCAAATAAGTGGAGGCTGTCACGAAATCCCTGGGGGAGTACAGTTCAAGTAATTTGGAAAGAAGTTTGAGAGGTAGGGTCGGTCCATGTGAAGGCAAATAGGTTTTGGCAATTAGAGTGTAGTTGAACAAGAATTGGAGAGTAGGAGGCAATTGAGGGGGTTTTAGTATCCCAAACCTTAGGATTTACTTGCACTGGTGGAATGGGCCAGGGTGATGGGTCTTTGATGGCTTGGAAAAGGACGAGGCGGAGTGAGGCAGAAGGAGATGGGTCAGCATTTACTAATTTAAAATTAAAAGTGAGGGAGGTACCTAATTTGGAAAGTATGTCACATTCCAGAAGGGGAACTGGACAGGAAGGCAATATTAAAAGGAATGTATAAATGAGAAATTGCCAATCATATAGTGTAAAAAAGGAGTTTGACATGGATGGTAGGAAAAACCTTCTATTCCAACAGTAGAGAATGGGCTAAAGGGAGGTAGGACCACTGACCTTTTTTAAAAACTGAAAAGTTAGTTTTTTGTGTGTTTAAAAGAAAGGCGATCATTTTTACATGTCACCATCAGGGTTACTCTTGGCTCTGCAGAGATGATCTTCATCAGGTGAGAGAAGCCAGGTCTCGTCAGTCTTCAGAAGAGGAAAGCTTTAACAAGTCTGCTGGAGGAGCTGCGGTCAGTTGGCCCCATGGCCTCTCTGGGGCCAAGAGGCAGTCAGCTTTGTTTTGTAGAGAAGATATCGCCCTGGTGGGGGCTTAGGATTGGGGTAACATCGTACCCAGTGGATTCTTCACTGCATTTGTAGCATGGTCCAGGTGTTTGAGTTATGAAGCAGCCTTTGGCTCCTGACTTAGGCAGGTTAGAAATGATGGCCTTACTGACACTGTAAAGGCTGTGTTTAAGATCACGGCCTGGGGTGTCAGAGGTCCGTGCTCCAAGTGCTTTAGTAAGTTCAATGTCAGGGTAATTTTTGTTAAGGAGATAAGTTATAAGAATGTTTTTCCCACTTATTGTTTTAGGATTTTAATTAGTATACTTAATAAAAGCCTCAGTAAGACATTGGGGGAAGGTTGAAGGATTTTTAGACTTATTTTGTATGACTTTCCTTAATGTGTCATAATTGATAGCCTTTTTGGCGGAAGCTCTAAGTCTGCAAAGAATGCAGGTAATAAAAATGTCTTTACTTCTCTTCCCGCATTATTATTATAACATAATTTAGTTAGGAGTTAGGGACTGCGGTGTTCTCTGTAGGATGCTTATTGTTTGATATATGAAATTGATCTGTTGCCTTTTTCACCTTCTCCCATACTCATTTGCACTCGTTAGAGGTTAGGGTATTAATTAAAACAATAAAAACATTATGTTAGGTAAGTTGAGAGGATATAGTAATAAA
>CAUYRH010084778.1:0-20841 GCA_963574655.1 Perodicticus potto
TGGCGGGCACCTGTGGTCCCAGCTACTTGGGAGGCAGAGGCAGGAGACTCGCTTGAGCCCAGGAATTGGAGGTTGCTGTGAGCTGTGATGCCACAGCACTCTATCCAGGGTGACAGCTTGAGGCTCTGTCTCAAAAAAAAAAAAACTTTGGGGAGGTAGTGACACTTCGACAATAAGTGTTGTTATATTGTTAAAGTAAAGGCTACTTTTATGTTGTTTCTTTTGATTATTGTTTTAGATAAAGCTAAAAATTTCTAGGTTTGTTTCCTTGTATTTCATTTAAAAAACCATTAGAATTATAACTGAGGCAGAACAGATTTGAGAGTCCACTCTGGCCGATTTGGTGGCTTTTCTGTCATTAAAGCTTGCTTGGATCTATCTCCTGTCTCTGCGTATCGGATGGTCAGTGATAGGAAGCCAGTGGCCAGACCTCTTTGGCTGGTAACAGAGTAATTAATACTAATCTTTGTGTCAGGGACCCCTCTCAGCACTCTGAGTTACTCCTTTCTCCAGAGGGGTGGACCCTCCCACTAGGGACTTATCTCTACTGCAGGCGGGGACTGGGGAGGTAATTGCTTCCTTTGCTGTTTCCCAGAACACTGGCTTTGAAGCGTCCAGGTGTGTGGGGAGGGAGTTGCTGTGATCATGCCATTTGGTTTCTGACCTATTTTCTTTCACTAGCTCATCTACTCTTATCAGGGTAATAAGGATTCTTTCCCACAATATCTACTTTTACATTTGAACAAACTATCTCTGGAAGAATGTGTAAGAAACTACTAATTTATTTGCCTCTCTGGAGGGGAAATAGGTTTTTTTGTTTTGTTTTGTTTTTAGAGGTAGGGTCTTGCCCTGTCGCCCAGGCTGGAACTCCTCAAGCCATCCTCTGGCTTCTAAGTCTCCTGAGTAGCTGGGACTACAGATGCCCACCACCTCACCCAGCTCATTTTAAAAATTTTTGTTGAGGGGCGGCACCTGTGGCTCAGTGAGTAGGGTGCCAGCCCCATATGCCAGAGGTGGCGGGTTAAAACCCAGCCCTGGCCAAAAACTGCAAAAAAAACCAAAAACAAAAACAAAAACAAAAAACTTTTGTTGAGACAAGGTCTCTCACAATGTTGCCCAGACTGGTCTTGAACTCCCAGGCTCAAAAGTTCCTCTTACCTCAGCGTTCCAAAGTGCTGGGATTACATGTGTGAGCACCTACACCTGGCCCAGAAATAGTCATTTTGTTGCAGGAAGATGAGGCCCAACAGAGAGAAAGGGCACCCAAACACCACGTTTATAAGAGAAAGGGCTTTATTCACCAGTCGGGAGCTTACAGCATAGAAGAATTCCAAATGGCTGTGCTCCCCTTCTGGCTTGGTCTTTCCCTTTTAATCCACAGTCATAAAGTTCCACCCTACAGGTACCCTTCTCATTGGCCAGTTCGAATCAAGATGCTAGTCCAGCCCCTACAGAACTACAGTATTTCACAGAACATGGAAATTTCTAGGTTCCAGGAAGTTAAGTCTACAAATTCCTAAGGGCTGAATCACCATGGAGAGGACCCTGCAAGTGTATCCTTGTGCTCTCCTTGAGAAGACCTGTTCTCCCAGACCTCACCCTTCTCGGGTATCCTCTCTCAATTTAAGAGAGAGACTTTTTTTTTTTTTTTTTTTTGAGACAGAGCGTCAAGCTGTCACCCTGGATAGAGTGCTGTGGCATCACAGCTCACAGCAACCTCAAATTCCTGGGCTCAAGCGAGTCTCCTGCCTCTGCCTCCCAAGTAGCTGGGACTACAGGCGCCCGCCACAATGCCCGGCCATTTTTTGGTTGCAGCCGTCATTGTTGTTTGGTGGGCCCCAGGCTGGATTCGAACCCTCCAGGTCAGGTGTACGTGGCTGGCGCCTTAGCCCGTTGAGCCACAGGCGCTGAGCCAGGAGAGAGACAATTTTTAACTGCATTCCCTTTGATATATTTTGAATTTTGAAGTACACAGATGCATTGCCAATTCAAAGGATTAAATTAAAATGTATATACATAAGAGGAAGTATACAGAGTTCTATGTGATATATTTGGACTCTGCAGTGCCCTTACTCTGTATTTCTAGGGTACTACTAAACTGAGCCTTTTGTTCTGTGAAAATTTTATGTCCCTTCCTATTTTGCTCTTAGGGTAAATTCAAGAAATTTAGTCCAGATGTTCTCCTACCTGAATAATTGCCAGTTGCTACCCTGGTAAAGTGGAAAATTACTTTTTTGCTTTTAATTGATGAGGCTCTGATCCATGGACAAAAGGGGGAGAATCAATGGGGCTAAATTAAGCAAAAGTAATTTATTTAAAATATAAAATAATATGATGGTAGTGTCTGAGCTTCCTCAACCATGGGAAATTGCTTAACCTCATGATTCCTCGTCTGTAAAATGGGATCGAGTTGTTGTATGGATAGAAGTGAGATATAATACGATATAATGAAAACTTTATACTAGTTCTATGCAATTATTAGTCATATTATTATTTATAAATCCAAAGTTATTATTTATTTTATTTTATTTTATTTTATTTTATTTTATTTTATTTTATGTTTTGAGACAGAGTCTCACTTTGTCACCCTTGGTAGAGTGCCGAGGTGTCACAGCTCACAGCAACCACAAGCTCTTAGGTACAAGCAAGTCTCTTTGCTTCAGCCTTCCTAGTAGCTGGGACTATAGGCACCCGCCACAACAACTGGCTATTTTTTTTTGAGACAGAGTCTCACTTTATCACCCTCGGTAGAATGCTGTTGCATCACAGCTCACAGCAACCTCACACTCTTGGGCTTAAGCGATTCTCCTGCCTCAACCTCCCGAGTAGGTGGGACTATAGGCCCCCGCCACAATGCCCAGCTATTTTTTTTTTTTTTTTTGGTTGTAGTTGTCATTGTTGTTTGGCAAGCCTGGGCCGGATTCAAACCTGCCAGCTCCTGTGTATGTGGCTGGCACCCTAGCCGCTGAGCTACAGGTGCCGAACCAACACCTGGCTATTTTAGAGATGAGGTCTTGCTTTGGCTCAGACTGGTCTCAAACCTGTGAACTCAGGCCTTGGCCTCCCAAGTGCTGGGATTATAGGCATAAGCCACCTTGCCCGGCCCAGAAGTCATCAATTTAAATACAACAAACAGCGGCGCCTGTGGCTCAACAGAGTAAGGTACCAGCCCCATATGCCGGAGGTGGCAGGTTCAAACCCAGCCTTGGCCCAAAACTGCAAATACAACAAACAAGCTGGGCATGAGTGGTGGCTCATGCCTGTAATCCTGGCACTCTACAGAGGGTGACAAAGTGAGACCATGTCTCAAAAAAAAAAAAAAGGGCAGTGCCTGTGGCTCAGTGGAGTAGGGTGCTGGCCCCATATTCCAGAGGTGGCAGGTTCAAAGCCAGCCCTAGCCAAAAAGTGCAAAAAAAGAAAGAAAGAAAGAAAAACTAGGAGACTAGGAGATATTTAAAAAATTATTATTTCTTATTATAAAGACCAACCATCCTTATAGGTGGTTTCTAAGATATCTTCCAGGCCCTACATTCCAGTGGATTGACTGACTCTCCCAGAAACCAACTTGACTGGAATCATGATCCCAGGAGCTGAAGCAAAACCAGAAAATGATTTGTAGTCCCCTATAATTTTGCCCCAAACTTAGCCAAGTAGCAAACCTAATTACCTAATCCTCTGCCTGTCAAACTATTCTTTTTTCTTTTTTTGAGACAGCCTCAAGCTGTCACCCTGGATAGAGTGCCGTAGCATCACAGCTCACAGCAACCTCCACCTCCTGGGCTTAAGCGATTCTCTTGTCCCAGCCTCCCAAGTAGCTGGGACTATAGGCTCCCACCACAATGCCTGACTATTTTTTGATTGTAGTTGTATTGTTTGGCAGGCCTGGGCAGATTCGAGCCCATCAGCTTTGGTGTATGTGGCTGGCGCCTTAGCCACTGAGCTACAGGTGCCACCTGTCAAACTATTCTTTTTTTTTTTTTTCCTCCCCAGTTCTCAGAGAGGCGAGAAATTCCTCCCGTCTCCCCACTTAGCACTAAGCAGGACACTCTGTGCTGTAAACCTGTTGTCTCTGGTATTGGCTTCCTCTTGGGCAGCAGACAGATGAACCTGGTTGGGCGGTGACAACACAAAGATACCGACAGAAATTGGAGAAAGATCTTCAGAGAGAAGAACTGGGCAAATATTCAGAAATACTGACCTCGGATTCGGGCAGAAGCACCAGCATGAGGCCACGCAGAGATGGGAGAGTGAGAAGCACTTCATACCCGGACAGGGGACCTGGTTCCAACACAGTGTCTGCCACTTGTCTGCTGTGCAGCTGAAATACTGGTGTTCAACTTCTGCCTTGAGCTTTTCTTATTTGAAAAATAACCTAGCTGGGCGTTATGCTTGGCGCCTGTAGTCCCAGCTACCCAGGAGGCTGAGGCAAGAGAATTGCCTAAGACCAGGACCTAGAGGTTGCTGTGAGCTGTGACGCCACCGCAATCTACTGAGGGTGACAAAGTGAGACTTTGTCTCTACAAAAAAAAAAAAAAAGAAAGAAAGAAAGAAAAATAACCGTCAGGGAATGCCCTGTGTCCAGATCGCCACCTTGTGGTGATTTCAGACTTTTTGGTAAGGTTTGTGAACCTGTGACTTTGTAGTAACAAATGACAGTCACAGAAGGCTGAGGATCCTGCATGGGACACTGACCAGCAAAATTGTTTGGTGTCAAAGAAGCCATCAGCCCATCTGCAAGTGATATCTTCTTCAGCTGTTACCTGACTGTGATGCCTCCTGGGCCGCTCAAGGTCTTAAAAAGACTTCCGGTCGCTCTAGGTTTGTGTTATGTGGAGAAGGGAGGGCCCACATTTGAGTTGAGAGTCTTTTCCGCTGAGGTGCATCCTCACTCTTGCAGCACCCTCAATTCCTCCCTTTGCTTCCTGCCTCAGAGGCCCATAGTATGCCCCTTATACCAGGCCACTGTGATTTTGTCTTGGTTCCAGTCTACAAATTTCAGAACATTTTTTATACTTTGTATCAAAAAATTGCACATAAACACTTTAAATTTATGGATTTGCCCATGGGGTGCTATCTGTAATTAAAAAAAAATTACATTTGGCTGGGCATGGTGGCTTATGCCTATAATCCTACCACTCTGGGAGGCAAACATGGCTGGATTGCTTAAGTTTAGGAGTTTGAGACCAGCCTAAGCCAAAGCAAGACACCATCTCTAAAAATAGCCTGGCATTGTGACGGGCGCCTGTAGTCCCAGCTCCTAGAGAGGTTGAGGCAAGAGGATCACTTGAGCTGAAGAGTTGGAGGTTGCTGTGAGCTGCGATGCCAGATACTCTACTAGGGGCGACAAAATGAGACTGTCTCAAAAAAAATTTTTAAATTACAGTGACGTCATCATAGCTCACTGCAACTTAGACTTAGAACGCCTGTTGTCAAGCAATCCTCACTTCTCGACCTCTCAAATGTTGGGAATACAGGTGTGAGCCACCATACCCGGTCTAATTTTCATCTATGTGTGATAGGGGACCAGCTTTATTTTCTTCCAAGTAAGTTGTGACAGTACTGTCTACTAAGTAATTTATATTTTTACTACTAAAACACCACTTAAGTTGTGTAGAAAATTCCTATCTATTTTTTGATCTCTCTACCCTGTTCTACTGACCTATTTGACTATCCCTTTTATTGATAATTTATTAGAATTTTTTTTTTTAGACACAGCATCTTACTTTGTCGCCCTCGGTAGAGTGCCATGGTGTCACAGTTCATAGCAACCTGCAGCTCTTGGTCTTAGGTGATTCTCTTGTGTCAGCCTCCCGAGTAGCTGGGACTACAGGCGCCCACCACAGCGCCCAGCTATTTTTTTTGTTGCAGTTTGGCTGGGGCCGGGTGTGAACCCACCACCCTCGGTATTTGGGGCTGGCGCCCTACTCATTGAGCCACGGGAGATTACATTGGTATAGTAGATAGCACCGGATTTTGGCTGCTCATTAAGTTTGAATATCTTTTCCATTGGAATTCCCCATATACCCAAAATTCATTCTCAGGATCCCTGGCCCTCTCCCAAACATGGACTGAGGAAGGAGCAAGGTCAGGCAGCGGGCCTGTGAGGGGTCTAGTCTGGAAGCTCGGTGGAAAGGCATCCAGCTGCTCAGATCAGCAGGGGGCGGTGTGTGGCATTCAGTCCTGCACCCACGGAGTGGATTGTCTTTGCTTGAGCAGCAGAATGGCCACGTGTCCTTACTGCAGGTGCAGGGTCCTGGGTCTCTGGTCCTTCCAGATTTCTTTTCATCTTAAACTAGTCAAGTGTGGATTCTGGTTTTCGCAACAAAGAACCCTTCCCAATATGAGCTGTTTTAGATTTTATACTGATCTTCCTAAAGTTAGCCCTTGGACCCCACCCACCACTGTCCACTGTTTCTTCCTTACTTGGTCTTTCTCAAATTATTTGTTTTTATAACCTTTGGGGGTATTTTTTGTTGTTGTTGTTGCAGTTTTTGGCTGGGGCTGGGTTTGAACCTGCCACCTCCAGCATATGAGGACGGTGCTCTACTCCTTGAGACACAGGCACTGTCCATTTGGGGATATTTTTAAAAATCTTTCTGTTGCATTAAAAAAAATTGTCATTTGCCTTGGTGCCTATAGTTCAGTGGTTATGGGGCCAGCCACATACACCAAGGCTGGTGGGTTCGAGCCCTGCCTGGGCCTGCTAAACGACGACTACAGTAAAAAAAAAAAAAAAATAGCCAGGTGTTGTGGCAGGCGCCCGTAGTCCCAGCTACTCAGGAGGCTGAGGCAAGAGAATTGGTTAAGCCCAAGAGTTTGAGGTTGCTGTGACCTGTGATGCCATGGCACTCTACTGAGGGCAACATAGTGAGACTGTCTCAAAAAACAAAAAAATTATCATTTATGTATCTTATTGTACAGTTAGGATCTTGCTATGTTGCCCAGGTTTGTCTTTAATTTCTGGCCTCCAGTGATCCTCCTGTGTTGCTGAGATTACAGGCAGAAGCTACCATACCTGGCTGCCTGTTGCCTAATTGGAATTGTACCCAATTTATGTATTAATTTTGGAAATAGTGTTATTTTTGTTTTTCAAATAATAGTTTTTCATTTGTTGCATTATTTTTATTTGGTCTTGTGTCTTGAATTTTATTTCTAGATACTATAGTTTTAGTTGTGATATAACTGGAATTTATTTCCATTTTCTCTCGAGCTACAGGCACCAAGCCTGTCTATCCCTCCTTAATCATGTTACCAAACAACCAAAGTCAAGCTTGCCCCCAGAATACCCCCTGGCAGGGAATGTTCTATTTCTTAAGCAAAATGGTGGTTTTAGAGTTTTTCATTCTGTCATGCTTTAAAACTTTTTTTTTGTGTGTGTGTTTTTTGGCTGGGGCTGGGTTTGAACCTGCCACCTCCAGCATATGGGGCCGGCACCCTATTCCTTGGAGGTACAGGCGCTGCCCAAAACATTTTTTTTTGAGATAAGAGTCTCACTCTGTCACTCTGGGTAGAATGCCATGGCATCATAGCTCTCAGCAACCTCAGTCTTTTGGGCTCAAGCTATCCTCATGCCTCAGTTTCCCAAGTAGCTGAGACTACAGGTGCCTGTCCCAATGCCCAGCTAATTTTGTCTCATTTTTACTAGAGACAGGGTCTCACTCTTGCTCAGGTTGGTTTTGAACTCCGGAGCTCAGGCAATCCACCTGCTCGTCCTCCCAGTGTTAGGATTACAGGTGTGAGTCACCTCGCCCAGACCTCATGCTTTTAAAACTTTTTTTGTGGGGGGGACAGTGTCACTATGTCACCCGTGGTACAGTGGGAGGCTTAAATGATTCTCTTGCCTCAGCCTCCCAAGTAGCTGGGACTACAGGCACCTACCACAATGCCTGGTTATTTTTGGTTGATGTTGTCATTGTCGTTTAGTGGGTCTGGGCCAGGCTCGAACCCACCAGCCTCAGTGTATGTGGCCGGTGCCCTACTCACTGAGTTATGGGCGCCAAGCCTAAAACTTTTGTACCTTACATATATTCATTTTGAATGCCTTGTTACAATAAAAAGGAAAGTACATACAAATATGAATGTTACTTATGGGATGATGAATCTTAGATTTTTCTTCAATTAACCTATCCATAAACCAAAGTGTTGTAACGATTAGTTAGCAAACATCTTTCAACACACTTCGCATACATGTCTAGATGCTAGGGTTAGAAATCACTGTCCTATTATTTAGGAAGACTAGAACAGTAGTAATGCCTTTTTTTTTTAATTACTTAATGATCCTTAAAAACCTTTTTTTTTGCAATTTTTGGCCGGGGCTGGGTTTGAACCTGCCACCTCTGGCATATGGGGCCGGTGTCCTACTCACTGAGCCACAGGTGCCGCCCAGTAATGCCTTTTAAATGGTCAAAATATTACTTTATACAGCAGGGTAATTCTATTAAAACTTGCTATAATATATACTTGTAGTGTTAAATGTGGTGACAGGCTACTAAATCTCTCTCAGCTTGTGTCTAGAATGAGGCAGAAATTTCTTCTAAAATCTGTTATGTAGAAGTTGGAACATTATTAGGGACTAATTAGTAGCATCCAAAAGACTTCAAAATTTCTGCTCAGCTGGAAAAGCTAATATCTGACCTCAAAATGCTGTTTGGGTTTAGGAGATACACAGTGTACGTCAGCTCTGAGAGTGACAGCTAGCAGTGCCCAATGTGCAATTCTCCTTCCTCGGTGATAGAATCCCACAATGTTAATTTGGCTGCAGCCTGGACAGAATAGAGTATTGTTTTCCATCTTTCGTAGCTAGTTGGATCAAGTGACTAAGTTTGAAATGTTAAGTTGTGTAACTGATAGGAAGTGTTCTTGGAGGAGGCAGGAGGCCCTCTCCTAGCGCAAATGCTAATAGGATGTTTCTAGCTGGAGCCAGCTGTCTTCAAACCAGACAAGCTAGCCACATGCCGAGGAGGAGCAGCAATACACTGGGAACCATGATGGTGACTTCTACTTTGTATGTCATTATCGTTTGGGGTCACAGCCAAACTCATACATATAAACTAATGCACAATGCCAAGGTTTAGTCTAATTTCCTTAAACTGAAAGGCTGATCGATGCAAGTGATATACTGCACGTGGGGGCAAGCAGTGTTGTCTACTGTGAAGGTGACATAAGGATGATGATGTTTCCCACAGAGAACACTGCATCGCATCACCGACAGCCATTTTCAGAAGTTCTTAATTTAATTTGCCTTCCCAGGGGGTAAAGCCTGATTGTTTTAGGGAAAAAACAATCAAAAGCAAAAAGTAATTGCCTTTACACTAGCTTAGGATGCAAAAACACGGACAAAGTCCCTTCCCACAAGAGAACTGCAATTTAAACAAATCAAAAATGGTTTATTTACAATACTCAATGCATTTTACAAATAACATATTTGCATTCCCTAAGCCTTTTGGAAAGTAATTCCAGTTTGTGCAATGAGTGTATAGGAAAATCTTTAAGACATCTAGAAGACATCTTAAACCTAAATTCTAAATTTTGAAGGTTATCTCACACTATATCGAGAGGACTGTTTTTAATTAAGAAAAACTAAACTCTGTAGTTAAATATTGTCCTTTAGAATCTTCAGCGCAAATATAAACCAGGTTAGCTTAGGAAATAAGACCATTGGATTTGGATAAATTATTCCCATCTTTCCTCCCCAATAAAACGCATGCACAAAAGTAAACATAGTAAATTACATTAATTTCATTTTATTTCAATATATATGTATATATATATTTTGGACTCTCTCAACTATTGTTTTGCTTAATTCTGGGTGTAGATAGGTAGGATTCCAGCCTGGAGAAACCCTAAACCACAATTCCCTGCTCCAGAATATCGAGGGATCTTCAGTTAAGTATGTGGAGGCAGGCAGGAGTAGGGAGATTTCTGAGAGGTTTCTTGAGGAAGTCTTGCTTGCTCATTATGAACAAGGTTCTTTTCTAGGTATGACAATGCCTGAAGGCATCAATTATTTGCCTACTAGCAGTTCTGGGAACACCTAATCCTTGTCATACAGTAAGAGGCTCTTTCTTTCCCCCTCCTCCTTCAATCACTACCCAGATTTTTTCCTTTTTTTTGAGACAGAGTCTCAAGCTGTTGCCCTGGGTAGAGTGCTGTTGTGTCATAGCTCACAGCAACCTCCAACTCGCCTCAGGTGATCCTCTTGTCTCAGTTTTTTCTGTTTCTAGTAGAGACAGGGTCTCACTTTTTGGTAGGCTGGCCTCCAACTAGTGAGCTCAAGTAATCCACCCGCCTCAGCCTCCCAGAGTACTAGGATTACACTCACTACCCAGATTTTAGTGCCTTCTGAGTTGATACGGAAATCAGTACCTGTTTAGATGCCAGAAACTGCTTTGAGTTCACATAAAGATCTTATGGAACAAGTAAAGAGCAATAAACAATACTTTAATTGTGCAGAAGAGTTTGCACCTCATGTATATGAAAGAGAATGCATTTAATTTTACCATTTATGTAGCTGCCATGTCTTAAAACAAAATCCATTGTCTTGGCTCTTGAGTCAGAGAGAAGGGATAAGAGGAATCTCTATACTGGATCCACCTCAATTTAGCAATGGGCCTCTCCATCTGCATAGTATCTCTCTCCTCAAAAGATGGTGTCTTTAACACCTGGCATAGGTGGTTAAATGAGGAAAACACCAAGCTAGAGAAATAAAGTCTTTCATTTGACACAGCCAACAGAATTCTAAGATAAAAAAATTGAGGTAGAGTTGAGAGAGTTCAATTAAATCGTTGAGCATAGACCATTTGGCACATTCTAAAATTACAGACTCCCCATCAAATTCTCTTTTATGATAACTTTACAAAGTGCTGACACCTTAGGAATCCTCCAATCTATTTATGAAACATCTATATAAAGCTAACAGAGTAAAGTCATTTGAATAAATCCATTCCTGGCTCATTAGCTATTATTTATCCCAATACTGAAGCAAATAAAAACAATGCTATCCATTTGCTGAATTTATTTAAACAAATCAATTTAGAAATAACCATAGAATTAAACAAAACTTCTGACATGTAAACATACTGCCATGTTCCTGAAACAGATGTTAACACCTGATAAAAGTTAATAATAGCTTGTTAGGAAAGCTGTCCATTAATAAGGCCAGTCTTCAGCAAAACTAAAACCATTCCATTTTGTTTCTTTAGCTTTCCTAGTCAGACAATGCAATACTATCAAACCACAACCAAATATAATAAAGACAACATTGGATGGATAGATCAGTACATACGTACCATTGGTTACAGCTGTTAAACAGTTTCATTCTTGGCGCCACATAAAAACAAGCCAATCACATCAAATAAATCATGGCTTTTTTTTTTTTTTAATCACAATTCACTAAGTGATGTTAATTCTGGTCCTTGTCAAACACGTTTAGTAAAGGCTATTTACAGTGTACATGGCTGAGCATGCAAGAAGAATATGTTCCAGCTCCATCCGTGTAAACATAAAAGAGGTAAAGTCTCCATATTTTTTATGGCTGCATAATATTCCATGGTATACATATACCAAAATTTGCTAACTCATTCATGGGTTGATAGCACTTTGGCTGCTTCCATGACTTGGCAATTATGAATTGGGCTGCAATAAACATTCGTGTGCAAATGTCTTTGTTGTAAGGTGATTTTTGGTCATCTGGGTATATACCTAGTAGAGGAATTGCAGGATCAAACAGCAGGTGTACTTTTAGATCCCTAAGTGTTTTCCAAACTTCTTTCCAGAAGGGATGTATTAGCTCGTATTCCCACCAGCAGTGTAGAAGTGTTCCCTTTTCTCCACATCCACGCCAACATCTATGGTTTTGGGATTTTGGAGATGTGGGCTAATCTTACTGGAGTTAGATGATATCTCAAAGTGGTTTTGATTTGCATTTCTCTAATGATTAAAGATGATGAGCATTTTTTCATGTGTCTGTAAGCCATGCGCCTGTCTTCTTCAGAGAAGCTTCTGTTCAAGTCTCTTGCCCACAATGAAATAGGATCATTTGTTCTTTTCTTATTAATAAGTTTGAGTTCTCTGTGGATTCTGGTTATCAATCTTTTGTCAGAAACATAACCCGCAAATATCTTCTTCCATTCTGAGGGCTGTCTGCTTGCTTTACTTATTGTGCTCTTGGCTGTGAAGAAGTTTTTTAGTTTGATCATATCCTAGTAATATATTTTTGGTGTTGCCTCAATTACCTGGGGAGTCCTCCTCATAAAGTATTCTCCCAGGTCACTTTCTCCAAATGTTTCCCCTGCACTCTCTCCAAGAATCTTTATAGTTTCATATCTTAAGTTTAATCTTTTATCCAGTGAGAGTCAATTTTTGTTAGTGGTGAAAGGTGTGGGTCCAGTTTCAGTCTTCTACAAGTTGCCAGCCAGTTCACCCAGTACCATGTTAAATAGGGAATCTTTCCCCAAATTTATGTTTTTGTTTTTTTTTTAATTATTTTTTATTAAGTCATAACTGTGTACAATGATTCAGGCTTGGAGTACAGTGTGGGGGCTTCCCATACAATCGGAGATATTTTTATCCACCTGATTAATGTAACATTCATGATATTTTCTCATTTACTATGTGAAAACAATTTTGATCCATATTTAGAAGATTTCTCCTGACCCACAGGCTTATCAAAGATCAAATGATGCTAAGTGTCTAGGTTCATCTCTTGGTTCTCTATTCTGTTTCATATACCTCTCTATTTTTGTGCCAGTACCATGCAGTTTGATCAGTGTAGAATTATAGTATAGTCTGAAGTCTAGTAGCATGATTTCTCCTGATTAGTTTTTATTTCTGAGTAATATCTTATCTATTTGAGGTTTTTTTCTGATTCCATATAAAACGAAATACTATTTTTTCCAGATCTTTAAAGTATGACAGTGGTGCTTTAATAGGGATTGCAATGAATTTGTATATGGAAATTTTAACAATGTTGATTCTTCCCAGCCATGAGCATGGTATGTTTGTCCATTTTTTAACATCTTCAGCTATTTCTTTTCTCAAAGTTTCATAGTTCTCTTTATAGAGATATTTCATATCCTTTGTTAGGTAAATTCCCAAATATTTCATCTCCTTTTGCACTACTGTAATAGGAATAGAGTCCTTGACTTTTTTTTACACTTGACTATTGTTGGTATATATAAGAGCTACTGATTTGTGAGTATTGATTTTGTATCCTGAAACTCTGCTGTGTTCCTTGATCACTTCTCAGTGTTTTTTAGTTGACTCCCTGGGGTTTTCCAGGTATAAAATCATATCATCTGCAAAGAATGAAAAAGTTTGATCTCTTCTGACCCTGTTTGGATACCCTGGATTGCCTCATGGCTAAGGCTTCCATTACAATGTTAAGAAGCAATGGAAACCATGGGCAACCTTGCCTGGTTCCTGATCTGAGTGGAAATGATTTAAGTTTTACTCTATTCAGTATGATATTGGCTATGGGTTTGCTGTAGATGACCATCTCTTCACCCTACATCTATTTTTATCCTTTAAGGTAAGATGAGATTCTTCTGTGCAGCAGATATGTGGCTGAGTTTATGTATCCAGTCAGCCAACCTGTGCCTCTGTAGAGGACAATTTAAGCCATTTGCATTAATTGAGAGAATTGATAAGCCTGGTTGTGTTTTAAGGGTGAAATTTTTTGAAAGTCCAGTGGACATTTTTAATCCCTTTGCCATTGTGGAAGTTGAATTTTGTTCAAAAATTTCTGAGTGAGCTTACTTTGGTGGTAGAATATTGTGCTGGTCATTGTAGAGGATGGGTCTGAGACTATCCTGGAGAGCCAGTTTAGTTATGGCAAATTTCTTCAACATGTGTATGTCATTAAAGTATTTGATTTCTCCATCACAGATGAAACTCAGTTTATCTGGGTACAGGATACTAGGCTGAAAGTTGTTTTGTTTTAGGAGATCGAAGATCAATGACCATCCTCTTCTGTCTTGAAATGTTTCAGCTGAAAAATCTGCAGTCTTTCTAATATTCTTCCCCTTGTAGGTTATGATTTTCTTTTATCTGGCTGCTTGCAGAATTTTCTCATTCATGTTAACTTTGGGAAAGTTAAGTATAATGTGTCTAGGAGATGCTTTATTTGGATTGAGTCATGGTGTTCTGAAACTGTCTGTTATCTAAATTTCAGTATCTCTTGCCATGCTTGTGAAGTTCTCCTCAATTATATCTTGAAGAAGAGCATCTGTGCCTTTCTCTCATACTGTCTTCTCCTTCAGGAATTCCTCTAAGGTGAATGTTTGTTCTTTTGGAGTGGTCCCACAACTCTCTTAGGGAATAATCTGTGTTTGGTCTCCACTTCTCTGCCTCTGAGAGTTTGGGAGTATTCAAGAGCTTTGTCTTCAGTATCAGAGATTCTTTCTTCTGCCTGCTCCATTTGTTACTGAGGGATTCTACTGTCTTTCTAAGATCTTTGAGGGCTGCAGTTTCTTGCCTCAATGTGTCTTGCCTCAATCTTTGGAGATTTTGTCTTTGAATCCATTGAATTCTTGAGACAACTTTTGAATTACTCCTTGAACTTCTAATTCCAGATTTACTACCATTTTATTAATCTTATTTGCCATCCAAATTCTGAACTCGATTTCTGACATCTCAGCTATTTGTTTATGAGTAGGAGCTTCTGTTGTGTCGCCTTTATCATTCTTTGGGGGAGTTGATCTACTCTGGTTACTCATGTTGCCAGACATTTTCTGCTTATTCTGCCTCATGTTTATTTTTCACCATGTTGCTAGAGAAGCTGGTAAGGTGAAATTGGATTGAGGGCATCTGGATTTGTAATTAACCAGCCCTTTCCCAGAGAGCTGTGACTGGTGAGTGTGGCTTTTCCTCTACAGGTTTACAATAATCCCATTTGGTACAGCAGCCTGAGACTCTGGGGACCTGCTTGGTGTGATGAAGCTAGGTGGTTCGGTCTTGCCTTCAGCTAGTCTCTATCCAATCCTAGTGAATTAGTGGCTTTGGGCTGAAATCTCAGCTGATAATTGCTTCCTTGGAGTCCCAGCTTGCCTCAGCAGGAATGACGTGAACTTATCAGTCTTCTATCTCAGCTTAGCTCCCCACCTTCAGCTTTATTAGGTTGTTTCTGGCCATTATTTATCTCTCTGGACTGGAGCTTCTGTTGAAAGATGCCTCCGGTTAGCCATCATTTGATCCAGCAGTTCCACTTTTTGCAAACCAGCCTGGGGAAGGAGAAATAACCTGAATGGAAATGGTAGGAAATGAGAAAGAAAGACAAGAAGACAAAAAATAGGATGGGAATGGAAGGTCTGATGCAGCCTCTAATTCCAATTTTACTTCTTTTTTTTTTTTTTTTTTTGAGACAGAGCCTTAAGTTATCGCTCTGGGTAGAGTGCTGTGGCATCACAGCTCACAGCAACCTCCAACTCCTGAGCTCCATTCTCTTGCCTCAACCTCCCAAGTAGCTGGAACTGCAGGTGCCTGCCACAACGCCTGGCCACTTTTTGGTTGTAGTTGTCATTGTTGTTTGGCAGGCCCCAGCTGGATTCAAACCTGCCAGCTCTGGTATATGTGGCTGGCACCTTAGCCACTTGAGCTACAAGCACCAAGACCATTTTGTCAATCTTATTTGCCATCCAAATTCTGAACTCGATTTCTGACATCCCAGCCATTTGTTTATGAATGGGATCTTGCGTGTATCTCATTTGTCATTCCTTGGGGGAGTTGATCTCCTCTGATTATTCATGTTGCCAGATTTTTTTCCACTGATTCTTCCCCATGATTATTTTTCACCATGTTGCTAAAGAAGCTGGTAAGGTGAAATTGGATTGAGGGCTTCTAGAGTTATAATTAATCAGCCCTTTACCAAAGAGCTGGGACTGGTGACTGTGGCTTTTCCCGTACAGGTTTAAAAATGTCCCATATAGTACTGCAGCCTGAGACTCTTCAGACCTTCTTGGTGTGATGGGGCTAGGTAGTTCTGTCTTTCATTCAGCTAGTCTCTATCCAATCCTAGTGAACCAGCTGTGGAGAAATACAAACAACTAAGACACCCTGCCCCCAACAGGCAACAACTAGAAGAGGAGAATCAAACCCTCCCACTACAACACAACCAGGGCACAACCATGGAGTATCCCTGGGTGATTGGCCCAGGTCAAGAGTTCCAAACCAATTGTAACAGTCAGAACAAAGGTGGATCAAGTGGAGAGTTCAAAAGGTCTCCAGTAACTAGACAGCAGGGTCTACTGGCTGCTCAAGTGTGACTCACTCCAGTGCTCCGTGGAGTCAGAAAAGCCTGTCCAGCAAAAGAGTTAGTCTTGGGGGCTGGTGCCTTCTTCCCCACCTTGCACAGGTAGTCCTGAGCCTCTGCCTGCTGCATGGGTTCCCATGCCTCCATCCACCACTGATTTGCACTTTCACAGAGCCAGGCCAGACACCCTCTCCCCTGTGCCTTTCTGCACTGCTACTGCACAGTGCAGAAGACTTTAGTGCAGCTGTGCCACCATGGCCTATGCAATGCCCAGTCCTAGCAAAGATCCACTGACATTCCAGTCTCTGCAGGGGTTGGGCTTCTAGACCACCAGGCTAGGGGAGAAGGGTAGACTGGGAGTTCAGAATGACACAGAAAATATTTGTTCAACTCTCATGCTGTGCAAAAGAATGCCCAGGCTCACAGCAGGGTCTCTCTGGAGAAGGAGTCCCAGCTTCCAGTGACTCTCTCCCATGGGGTGTGACAAGAGGTCTTCAGTTCACTGTATGCTTGTAGAGATCCCACAGCAAGCTAGTCACTCTCTTGTGGGTGGGCATGGATACTCGTCTTCTTTGGGATTTTTTTTTTGAGACAGAGTCTCAAGCTGTCACCCTGGGTAGAGTGCCATGGTGTCACAGCTCACAGCAACCTCAAACTCTTGGGCATAAGTGATTCTCTTGCCTCAGCCTCCCAAGTAGCTACCAAGTAGTAGGATTACAAGTGCCTGCCACAACGCCCAGCTATTTTTTGGTTGCAATTGTCATTGTTATTTAGCTGGGCCAGCTGGGTTCAAACCCGACACCCCTGGTGAATGTGGCCGGCACTGCAACCACTGTGCTACAGGTGCTGAACCTTGGGATGGGTTTTGTACCTTAAATTTGCTTCCTTAGACTTTCAGCTTGCCTCAGAGATGACATGTAGTTGTCAATCTTCTCACTCAGCTCAGCTCCTGACCTTCAAGCTTTATTGGGTTCTTTCTGACCAATATCTCACTCTCTGGACTGAAGCTTCTGTTGAAAGCTGGCTCCAGTCGGCCATTTTCCCCCTCCTTCTGTTTCTCCTATTTTAGGCTAAAGCAAATCATCTTTCACTTCTTAATTATAACCTAGTGATTGGGGGACTAACTCAATGTAGATTAAGATGTTTAACAATTAAATTTCAATTACTTTCTGATTTTTCTTTGTGCATCCTTGATTTTTTAAAGTTAAAGTTATTTCAAAAGCACACACCCTGAAAGAAAAGACATCTGAGAAAAAAAACAAGCAAATTATTTGTCCACATTTACATATGCAAAATATGCCTCCAGTACCAGAAATGAATGAAGATCATGGTAGAGAGAGTGGGTCTAACATTCAGAACTGTCTTGGGTGCACACGTATGCTGAAATGTACATCAATTATGGTAAGTTGGAATTGAAAAAGAATTCAGAACTCATAACAAACGAGTTAAAGCAGAGGCTTGTTAACATTAGTGAATCATACAAAAGTACTGTTTGTCTTGAGGAAGAGTCACTACATGAGAACTCTAAGAGAAGTGCAAAGCTGAAGGACATACCCTCTAATTTGACAAATAGCATAACCAATTTTGAGGAAAATAATATGACTAGGGTGTCAGCCCCTGTGGTCATCAGGACACTTCTTAATCAAAAAAGATTCCAGTCTTCAAAATGTCTTTTTATCTCATCATACTCTGACTCCTCTGAATATGCTTGCCAGCCATCTTCTCAGTTTTATTTAAGTGAAGATAAATTATGTCATGAAAATAATGACAAATGAGACATTGATCATATTTTGAATACAGATAAGGAGAATTTTCACACTGATGCAGAAAATAAAAATTCAAGGGACCCTGAAATAGTTACAGTCAAAGTGAAAGACAACTGAGAGTTCAATGAATAAAAGTCAAAAAATATGACTCAAACTACCACTAACTGGACTTTACACAGGAGATATATGCCTCAGTCCACTGATCCAAAAAGCCTTTCTGATTTGAGACCTCCCTGCAGGAAAGAAGTGAAACCCATGGTTCCACCTGAGAAGCACAATGTATCTGCTGTTACAGATGCTTACAAGAAAACAAAACCAATACAGGGCTTGTTCCAAAAGCCATTATATGATAAAGTCAGTGCTAAGAGTTATGAAAGTATGGAACCTGACTTTGAAAATGTAAGTTCCTCACCACATTGTGACAGAACATCAGAACTATCTCGAAAAGAAGCATTACAGCAAGACATACCAGAGTTTAAGAATGAGAAAGGCATGTTCCAAGTAGAGTTTCCTGGCTATGAAGAAAGAAAAAGTTCATCTTACAGTAGAGGTAGGGGTTCACTTGCTACTACTCTTTCTTTATTCTTATGATCAATAACTTATCTGTTTTGATTTTATACTATGAAAAGTTCATGTGTAAAATGGAGTAGTCTGTGTAATTATGTGTAGAAATACATTATTTCTGCTGTGTGTGTGAGAGGAGTTCAGGGCAAGTTTCTCATCATCATTATTTCTTCATCAACCTAAGTCTATCAAGTCTTCCAAGTGGCATAAAGAATAGGAAATTGCTAATAATTCAGTCACATACTATGTGACCTTGTGAACTAGGATAAGCATAAATGAAATTGATAACAATAGCCAAGAAACCCTAAGGTTTTCCCCCATTGACTGAAAGATGAATTGTATCCATTGAAGCAATAAAATGGAAATATAATGGGAAGGAAGCAGTGACCGAGAAGATACACAAATGTATTTCACCTTGAGAGCTGCAACAAATATAGCCAGCCCAGTGAATCTCTTCAATGTACTTTTATGTGTGCAAATTCATCTGTTTAACTCAAATTGTTGGAGCTTATAATTCCTTCATGAGTAATTTAAATATTTTTCACAATAAAACATATAATTCCAAATAGTTATTCTTAAATTACCACTTTCAATTGTTTCTGTTGAATTGGAACTTTATAGTCTGTTGTCTAATAAACTGTGATCATGTTTGACACACTGTGTTCTGCCTGAGCTGTGGTGGACATTTCCAGGGCAGCCAACCCAGATCTTCTGAGTCCCACATCACCTCCTGTGGAAGCTTGAGCGAACTGTGCAGCTTTCTCCCTTTATCTCATAACCATGTCCACCAATGAGAATGCTAATTCACCAGCTGCCCGACTTAACAAGTTCAAGAACAAGGGAAAAGACAGTACAGAAATGAGGCAATGCTGAATAGAAGTTAATGTGGAGTTGAGGAAAGCTAAGAAAGATGACCAGATGCTGAAAAGGAGAAATGTAAACTCATTTCCCGATGATGCTACTTCTCCACTGCAGAAAAACCAAAACAACCAGGGTACTGTTGGTCTGTGGATGATATTGTCAAAAAGTATAAATAGCACCAATATGGGAAACCAGCTCCAAGCTACTCAAGCTGCCAGGAAACTACTTTCTGGAGAAAAATAGCCTCTCATTGACAATATAATCTGAGCTGGTTTGATCCCAAAATTTGTGTCCTTCTTGAGTAGAACTGATTGTAGTCCCATTCAGTTTGAATCTGCTTGGGCACTAACTAACATTGCTTCTGGTACATCAGAACAGACTAAGGCTGTGGTAGATGGAGGTGCTATTCCAGCATTCATTTCTCTGTTGGCATCTCCCCATGCTTATATCAGTGAACAAGCTGTGTGGGCTCTAGGAAACATTGTAGGTGATGGTTCAGTTTTCCGAGACTTGGTTACAAAGTACAGTACAGTTGACCCACTATTGGCTCTTCTAGCTATTCCTGATATGTCATCTTTATTATGTGGTTACTTACATAATCTTACCAACACTTTCAAACCTTTGTCACAATAAGAATCCTACACCCCCATTAGATGCTATGGAACAGATTCTTCCTACCTTAGTGCGTCTCCTGCATCATGATGATCCAGAGGTATTAGCAGATACTTGCTGGGCTATTTCCTACCTTACTGATGGTCCAAATGAACAGATTGAAATGGTTGTGAAAACAGGAGTTGTGCCCCAACTTTGAAGCTCTTGGAAGCTACTGAATTGCCAGTTTTGACTCCTGCACTAAGAGCCATAGGGAATATTGTCACTGGGACAGATGAACAGACTCAGGTTGTAACTGATGCTGGAGCACTGTCTTTCCCAGCCTGCTGTACAACCCCAAAACTAACATTCAAAAGGAAGCTACATGGACAATGTCAAACATCACAGCTGGCCGTCTGGACCAGATACAGCAAGTTGTGAATCATGAACCAGTCCCATTACTTTTTGGTGTTCTCTCTAAGGCAGACTTCAAGACACAAAAGGAAGCCATATAGGCTGTGACCAACTATACAAGTAGTGTAACAGTTGAACAGATTGTATACCTCATTCATTGGGGCATAATAGAACTGTTGATGAACCTCTTAACTGCAAAAGATACCAAAATTATTCTGGTTATTCTGGATGCCATTTCAAATATCTTTCAGGCTGCCGAAAAACTAGGGGAAACTAAGAAACTTAGTATAACGATTGAAGAATGTGGAGGTTTGGACAAAATTGAAGCCCTACAAAACCATGAAAATGAGCCTGTGTACAAGGCTTCATTAAACTTGATTGAAAAGTGTTTCTCTGTAG
>CAUYRH010084782.1:0-11108 GCA_963574655.1 Perodicticus potto
TGGTAATTTCCTTCTTAATCTCGTCTATGACCCAGCTATCCTTCAGCATAGGGTTATTTAATTTCCATGTTTTTGTATGAGTATGCAGCTTCCTCTTGTTATTGAGTTCAACTTTTACTCCATAATGGTCGGAGAAGATGCAAGGAACAATTTCTATTCTTTTAAATTTGCTGAGGTTAGACTTGTGATCGAAGTTGTGATTGATTTTGGAGTATTTTCCATGAGGTGATGAGATGAATGTGTATTCAATTTTATTAGGATGAAATGTTTTGTAGATGTCTGTTAAATCCAGATGTTGAATGGTTAAGTTTAAATCTAAAATTCTTTACTTAGCTTCTTTTTGGAGGATCTATCCAACACTGTTATAAGAGTATTAAAATCTCCAACTACTATGGAGCTGGAGGAAATCAAGTTCCTCATGTCTATTAGAGTTTTTCTTATAAATTGAGGTGCAAAAATAAATAAATAAATTGAGGTGCATTCTGGTGGGGTGCATAAATATTAAAAACTGAAATCTCATCATATTGAGTAGTACCTTTAACAAATATGAAATGTCCATCTTTATCCTTTACTTTGGTTGGTTTAAAGCCTATTGTATCTACAAATAAGATTGCGATACCTGCTTTTTTCTGTTTTCCATTTGCCTGGAATATAGATGACCATCCTTTCACCTTGAGTCTAAATTTATCTTTTAAGGTTACATGAGATTCTTGTATGCAGCAGATATCTGGCCTGAGTTTTTGTATCCAGGCAGCCAACCTATGCCTCTTTAGAGGACAATTTAAACCATTCACATTAATGGAAACCTATGATAAATCTCTAGAAAGTCCAGGGGACATTTTTAATCCTTTTATCACTGTGGGAGTTGAAATTTGATAAAAAGTTTCTGGGTGAGTTTACTTTTGTGGTGGAGGATTATGCTGGTCATTATTGAGGATAGGTCTGAGAATATCCTGGAGAGCTGGTTTAGTTATAGCAAATTTCTTCAACATGTGGAGGTCATTAAAGTATTTAATTTCTCCATCATAAATGAAACTCAGTTTAGCTGAGTACAAGATCCTGAGTTGAAAGTTCTTTTGTTTTAGGAGATTAAAAGTCATTGACCATTCTTTTCTAGCTTGAAAGGTTTGACCAGAGAGATCTGCAGTTATTCTAATATTCGTCCCCTTGTAGGTAATGGATTTCTTACATCTGGCTGCTTTCAGGATTTTCTCCTTCATATTAACTTTAGTGAACTTAATTATGATGTCCCTGAGGGATGACTTATTCGGGTTGAATCGTGTTGGGGTTCTGAAACTGTCTGCTATCTGAATTTCAGAATCTCTTGGCATGTCGGGACAGTTCTCTTTCATAATCTCATAAAGAAGAGACTCTGTGCCTTGTGATGCCACTTCATCATTTTCAGGTATCCCTATAAGGCAAATATAGGGATTTTTTTAGTTGTCCCAGAGCCGTCTGAGAGAATGTTCCATTTTTGCCTTCCATTTCTCTTCTTCTTTGGAAGTTTGGGAGTGTTCGAAAGCTTTGTCTTCCATGTCAGAAATCCTTTCTTCTGCTTGCTCCATTCTGTTACTGAGGAATTCTACTATATTTCTCAGATCTTTGAGGGCTGCAACTTCTTGTCTCAATGTGTCAAAATTTTTGTCATTTTGTCTTTGAATTCGTTGAATTCTTGAGACATCTTTTGGGTCATCTTTTGGATTGCTGCTTGAAATTCTAATTCCATCTTTTCCTCCATTCCACTGATCTTATTTGCTATCCAGACTCTGAATTTGATTTCTGACAGCTCAGCCATTTGCTTATGCAAGGGATCTTGTGCTGTATCTACCTTTTCATTCCTTGGGGGAGTTGATCTACTCCGATTATTCATATTGCCAGAGTTTTTCTGTTGATTCCGCCTCATGATTATTTTTCACTGTTGCCTATGACCATCCTCAGAGTTGGTGAGGTGTCTCTCCCAGATCAGACCCCAGCAGAATCACTCTCTTGTTGCTGGATCTTTGTAGGGAGTGACTCTGTTTAGCTCCTCTGGGACTGCCCCCACCCAGGGAGTTCTGGCTGCTGGAGCTGCTCAGGAGTGTGGCATGCCCAGATCAAGCAGCAGGGCATGGGATGGGGCACCGGTGGCCTTTGCAAAGGGAACCCGTGTCTCCAGCAGTCTCTGGCTGGGAGGAGGGCTCTGGAGTGAGGGCATGGGTCACAGTCTCCTGAGTCCCTGACCAGATGGGTGGCGCAGGTCAGAGGCAGAGAGGGTAGGGAATGAGGTGGGTTGTGTGGCTCCCAGAATTCCTGGCCAGGGCAGGCAGGCAGAGGCCTGGCAGGTTCCTGGCAGAGTCCTTGGCCAGTGTGGGCGGAAGACAGAGGCCCAGCACGGGGGTCCCAGCAGAGTCCCTGGCCACAGTAGGCTAGGCAGCCAGCCAAGGCCCAGTGGAGTCCCTGGTGCTGCAAGTGGAGGGCCGAATTCTGGAGGGCATGGATCAGAGCCACACGGGGCTCCCTGCAGGCAGCAGGCTGAGGCTGGGTGGGGCACAGATGGGCACCTCAAGGGAGTCCCAGCAGACTTCCTGGTTGCTGCTGCCGGAGGGCTAATACTCGGAGTGCCAATCAGCTGCATGTGAGTCCTGGCAAGTGGAGTTCCTGGCTGCTGTGGACTGCGGGCCTGGGTAATGGATCTGAGCCCAGCTGGGTGTCTCAGCGGGAGGGCGGAGGCTGGGTGGAACACAGATTAGCACCGCACAGGAGTCCCAGTGGACTTCCTGGCCGCTGCTGGCGGCAGGTCAAGGCCCACAGGGTGCCAATCAGGGCTGCAAGGGAGTCCTGGTAGAGTTCCTGGCTGCTGCTAGCAGTGGGCCATGGCCAAGTGGGGTGCCAATGGGGTCCAAGTGGAGGTCCCAGCAGAGTGGAGTTTCTGGCCTCTGTGGGCAGCAGGCCTGGGGTACGGATCAGAGCCAGGCATCCTGGCAGGCTGCGAGCCAAGGCCAGGTGGGAATCCCTGCAGACTTCCTGGTTGCTGCTGGTGGCAGGCCAAGGCCCAGAGGTGTGCCAATCAGGGTGCACAGGTGTCCCTGCCAAGTGGAGTTCCTGGCTCCTGTGGGCGGAGGGCCTGGGGCACAGATTGGAGCTGGGCGGGGGTCCCAGCGGGCTACGAGCTGAGGCCAGCAGGGCACAAATCAGTACCACTCGGGAGACCTGGTGGACTTACTGGACCACTGCTGATGTCGGGCCAAGGCTCAGTGGAGTTCTTGGCTGCTGCATGGGGGTGGGGGCTGAGGCCCAGTGTGGCACAAATCAGAGCCACTCAGGGGTCCCAGCAGCATCCCTGGCCTGGGGGCTGGCGGGGGCTCAGTGGGGCCCCAGAGTCTCCTACCTGGTGGGCCACCTGGTCCGGCAGATAGGGAGGATGGGCTCTGCTCAAGTCCTCCTCCCTCAGTTTCAGCAGAGGTCAGGCTTCTGGTGCATCAGGTAAGGGGGGAAGGTTGTCCTGGAAGTTCAGAATGGCAGAAAACTTTAGTTCAGCTTTTCTGCCTGAAGCTTGGTTTCTTGAAGTCGCAGCTTGCCTCAGAGGTGACCTGCAGTTATCACTTCTCTCTGGACTGGACTCCCAGTCTTCAGCTCAATTGGGCAACTTCTGGAGGTTATCTTTCCTTTTGCACAGGAGCCTCTGTCAGAAGCTGCTTCCAGTTGGTCATCTTGCCCCTCCCCCAGTCTAGCAGTTTTTTATCTAGTATACAATGAACATTCCAGAAATCCAAAATGTAAACAGCTCAGACATTCTTCTAAGCCTAAATACTTAATAAATGGTCTAAGTTTTGTTGACCGTCAAAAGTACCCTTGAGGTGACTCATTTGCTTGCAGAGATTAGACATGGCCTTTTGGTGCTGTCCACATGCAAGATATACAGAAAGGAATCCGGTCAAAAAAAAGGGTGATGTTGAAAGACAACTTGCATGCAACCCCAGATGTAGCTGGCAGAAAGATCAGAACTATTAAATGCAGGACATTCTTTCTCCAATGAAATTAATATAATATAAGCTCTTAAGTAGATGAAAGTTCAAAGATTTCTAAATACAACCTCTTAGATCTTTGAAAGGTAGACATAAATTATGAGCCAAATAAAATTCTTGTGTTATAAAAAGAGACACTTCACTCTTTTAAAGCAATATTCATGCAAAGTGAGAAAAGTATAAAAAGAAAGCTTATGTGGCTTACCCTAAAGGTCTATCAAGTTTTCTGTTCTTTCACTTTATTTTGTGGAAACTGTCACCTTCACACTATAGGCTCTGCCCAGGGTGCAACCTTAGGGTGCTACTTATGTGTCTATAATATCTGCACATCTTTTCTGTGACCCGACACACTTGATTGAGCCAGGACAGCTGAAGACTAAAGTCTCAAGGCTTCCTATCCCACCCAGAAAATGACCAGGGGCAAACAAAACTTCTACCTAACCAATTCAGCTGATTGGACTTGGGTTTTGGGGAAGAAGTCAAGCTAGAAATACAAGAGGAAAGTTAGTCAATTGGTAGGAGGTGCAAAAGTTGAAAAATATACAAAGAATGAGCAACATAGATGCCATGACGCAACAGAAACTATAGGAGAGAAGAAAAAAAGAGAAATAAAAGGGAAGAAAAAAATCACAGCATATGGGCGATAGACGCAATTTGTTAGCACTGAAAGTAGTGAAAGGAGAGTGTGCTGGAAGAATACGTGATCCCTGTGGCTGAAGAAATAAGATGCCCTGTCTCATCAGAGGAACCATGCTAGACAGTTTTGCTTCTGACCTGGAACAGTCATCATGAAGGCCGTCACTACCGCTATTCCACGGATCCAGCACACAAGGATATGAAGCTGATTCCTGCCTTCTTTATCTCCATGTGAATTCTCATTTGATTTTATTTTTTAATAACTTGAAATAATCTGAGAAAGACATCCTTTCCAACAAAAGAATATCTAACACTCTCTGCCTCCTTGGCACATCAAGCTAATTTCTTCTCTAATGACACAAATGAACACTGATGGTCTATGAATACCTTGACTGATTCAAGAAGAAAGTGTTTACTATGATTACAATGTTAAAATTTGGGGAAAAATGAAACAATTATTTAAGGATGTTTTAATTTTTTCACCCAATGTTTTATTTTGAAAATTTTCGAAACTTTGGAAAAGCCGAAAGGCTTATACAATGAACATCACATATTTCTCATCTAGATTCACCAATTGGTAAAATTCTGCCACATGAGAAAGTAAGTTGCAAATAATATGATATTTCAACTCTAAAAACTTCAGCAAGTTTTATATACAAAGATATTCTTCTGAATAACCACAAAACTGTTATTATACCTAAGGACACAACCCAAACAGTAATCTCAAATATATAGGGAAGGTGCCAAAAAATGTATATACATTTTTGGAAGGAAAAAATAACTATTGAAATTTTAATACTCAAGCCATGTTTGACTTCTGCAATACAAGAGGTGCTCAAACATGACTTGTATTCCTCTTTTGTTATCAGTATATGTTAAGTATTACAGTTTTAACATGGTTTTTTTCTCTTTCTTAAAATGTGTATGAAATTTTTGCACCCTCTCTATATGAAATGTGAAATCATACACACACACACACACATAAAGATTTGACAATTAAGTTCACAAGCTCACCCTAGAAAATGTGCTACATACTTTATTGCTGAAAATGACTAGGATCACCAGATGGTCAATGGGAGTACTTTGAAGGTGACTCTAGTGATATTCAGCAATGAATTATATAGCACTTTTTTTAGGTTCATGAACTTAATTGTCTAACCTCATATATATAATCAAGTATGTGTGTGATATACTATTAAATACAGGATGACTTGGGGAGGGGGGTTTGACATTAATACAGGTTGCCATCAAGACTCACACATTAAATGTGGTTGATATCTCTTTTTATGTAAAACCATTCCACAAAGAGTCTTGACCAGTCATCTCCTAAAATATCCCATATTTTGCATTTATCTTATTGTTTCTTTACAGAGTTGATTAACCCATGCCTCTTCCTATAACCAGAAGTTAGGTCTGGTGTCTTGATTAAATGCAGGTAAACATTTTTTGAAGTCAGATAGTATTGTATGCTCCATATTCCATCACAACAGGATACAGAATATCAGGTCATCCCTCCATTAATGATACTTAATTTTATCCCTTAATGTTTCATTGTCCATCATTATACACACACATTGTTTTCATAATTGTGGGGTGAAAGTGGTTGTAGCATTCCTAATACTTACCAAATAAATCATTTCATTGAATACCTCATGTCACCCTATACTATTTTCTTTATTTAAAAATAAGCATTTTTCTTGCCCTCCCTTCCTTCTCTCTTTTATTATGCCTAAATATTCATGGATCTTTTACAAAGTCAATGTATTATAATCAATTATTGTTAGTATTTTTTTTCTTTTGATAGTTTAATTTTCCCTAAAGTGGCTAGTGGTTGACTTTCTAAAATGGCTCCTTCAGCATAACCTGGTTAATCCTCAAGCTTTTTCTTGCTTTCTAACACAAAAAGATGACCCAGGTTCAACTTGGTCCTGATCCCAGAACCAAAAATCAGTAACTTCTTCATGGTTATTTTCTGTTTGAATTTAGAAATAGTATTATTAATTATATTACACTGTTTTTGATTTTTTTTTTTTTTTTTTTTTTTTTTTAGAGATGGGGTCTCACTCTGGCTCTTGCTGGTCTCGAACCTGAGCTCAGAGCAATCCATCTGCCTCGGCCTCCCAGGGTGCTAGGATTACAAGCACGAGCCACCACACCCAGCCTATTTTTGATTTTTTACTAACCAGCTGAAAACAATTATAATCTCTACCATTTTTATAACAACATACTGAGTTTTCCCACAGTATCTTATCTCATCCTTGCAGACAAGATATAAGCAAAAGCTAATATTTTATTTATTTTAAAATTTAAAAAATAGAGGCTTAGGAAAATTAAGGAAATTGCTTGGGGTCACAGAAGGATGTTCACATCTAACACCCAAGTTCTCTTTTTCAATTTTCCAAAGTAATTCTCAGAGTCATACAAAGAAGGACCCACCATAAGAATTGACCTAAATTGAAAAGCCCAGTCATGAGAACATTCAAAGTGCAGTTATTGAATGAGATACTAAAACTATCAGACTTCGTCTTTACATAGTAAAGTCTTAAATTCTATTTTTTAAAAACCATTTGCTCAAAGACCTAAAGTCCCAGTATATGATCCCCTAATAACGTATATTTCTACTTTGAAAACATAATGTTCATAAAAAATAAAAATTCCTTCAGAAGAAGGACCTAATCAGCATTCAATTTATATTAGAGTAAATCTATACTGGTGAGAAAAGTGTTTCATGTCTCACACGAATTGAATACTAGGTACTTTTGACCATAATTAAATAGAGGAGTTTTAAAATTATAGTATAAATTACACTGCATAATTTTCTAAAAAGATTTCAAAAACATAATCAGTGACCACATTATCTTGATGAGACTATCATTTTTCAGGCATGAAAAGCCACCTAATACATATGACTATAATTAGAATTATTGGTTTAAGCCACCAAAGCCTGAACTTTTGAAAACCATGACCACAATAACCACCTCTGGTCAGTTTCTGCAAGTAGAGACCAATATGACCATTCCAGAAATGCAGAAACCAAAAACTCTACTATGCAATCCATCACTTTGTTTGCCACTGTGTATTTACTTCTGTCATAAGCTTGTGTCTTTTACATTGTTTCTCTACAAACAGAGAGTGGTTTGTACTTAATAAGTGCTTATAAGAACATTTATTAAATGATTAGAAAGCAGCAGTTCAAGATTTTGCCAGTTTTTCAATCAAGTTATTTGGGGAGTTTGTTATTTAGTTGTAGGAGTTCTTGATATGTTTTTCATACTTACTGCTTGTCAGATATATGGTTGGCAAATATTTTCTCCCATTCCATTGATTGCCTTTCAATCTGCTGATCGTTTCCTTTGCCATGCAGCACATTTTTAGTTTGATGTGATCCCGTTTATTTATTTATTTGCTTGTATGTTTCATGTTATATCCAAGAAATCATAGCTAACAACAATGTCACAAACACTTTTTCCTGTTTTCTTCTAGAAATTTTACAGTTCCGGGTTTGAAATTTGACATTGTAATCCATTTTGAGTTGGTTTTTTATGTGGTATAAAGTAAGGGTCCAGTTTCATCCTTTTGCACATGAATATCTAGTTTTCCCGATACCATTTCTCAAAGAGACTATTCCCCACTGTGCACTTTCTGGTACTCTCATCAAAGCTCAGCTGTCCACACACGCATGCTCTTATTTTTGAGCTGTCCATTCTCTTTCTTTGGCCCGTGTGCCTGTTTTTATGCCAGTATCAGACTGTTTTAATTACTCCAGCTTTCTAATACACATTAAAATCAGAAAAAGGATGCCTGCAGTTTGGTCCATCTTTCTCAGGATTGCTTTGGCTACTGAGAGCCTTTTATAGTTCTATATAAACTTTAGGATTGTTTTATCTATTTCTGTAAAAACAATAGCATTAGGATTTTGATAGAGATTGCATTGACTATAAACTTTGGGAAATATGGAGATTTCAAAATATTACTTTTGTCTATCCATGAACACAAAATGTCTTGCCACTTCTGTCTTTTTGATTTATTCCATCAATGTTTGTAGTTTTTCAGGGTACAAGCCTTTTACCTTTAGAATAATATAAGTATTTTATTCTGTTTTATATTATTATAAATGAGATTGTTTTACTAATTTTATTTTCAGATGATTCAATGTTAGTATAGAGAAATATAATTCATTTTTCTATGTTGATTTAGTTTCATACAACTTTGCTGAATTCACTTAGTAATTCTAATAGTTTTTTGTGGAGTTTGTAGGCTTTTCTACAAGGAAGATTATGTCATCTGCAAAAATATCACTTTACTTCTTCCTCTCCAATTTGAATGTCTTTTATTAGTTTTCCTTGCCTAATTGCTTTGGCTAGGACTTCCAGTCCTGCAATGAAAGAAGTGATGAAAATGGGCATCCTTACCTTATTTCTGATCTTAGTGGAAAGGCTTTTATCACAGTTGAATATGATGTTAGCTATGGGATTGTCACCTATGGCCTTCATTTCATTGAAGGAAACCCTTCTATATCTAGTTTCTTAAGAGTTTTTATTTTGACAAAGTATTGAATTTTGTCAAATGTTGTTTCTGCATCTATGTAAATGATCATATAATTTTCATCCTTCACTTTGTTAATGAAATAAACATTTCTCCAAAGAAGACATACAAATGGCCATGGTATGTGAAAAGAAGCCCAACATCACTACTATTAGGGGAATTCAAATTAAAACCACAATTAGATATCACCTCACACCCATTAGGAAGTATATAATCAAAAACAGAAAAGATAACAAGTGATGGCAAAGATGTGGAAAAATTGGAACACTTGTACACTATCAGTTGGCATGCAAAATGGTCACTGCAAAACAGTATGAAAGTTACTAAGGAAAATTAAAAGTAGAATTACCACATAATCCAGCAGTTCTGCTTCTGGATTTATATATCTGCACCCTTATATTTATTGCAGCATTGTTCACAATATCCATGCCATGGAAGCAACATAAATGTTCATTGATAAATAAATAGATAAAGAAAGTATGGAGTGGGCATGGTGGCTCACACTGGTAATCCTAGCACTCTGGGAGGCCAAAGTGGGAGGATTGCTTGAGCTCAGGAGTTCAAGAGCAGCCTGAGCAAGAGTGAGACCCCGTCTCTCCTAAAAATAGAAAAAAATTAGCTGGACTTATGGCAAGTACTTGTAGTCCCAGCTACTCAGGAGTCTGAGGCAGGAAAAATGCTTGAGCCCAAGAGCTTGAGGTTGCTGTTTAAGACAGACTGATGCTATGGCACTCTAGCCTTGGGTAACAGAGTGAGGGAAGGAAGGAAAGAAGGAAGGAAGGAAAGAAGGAAGGAAGGAGGGAAGGAAGGAAAGGGCGGGAGGGAGGGAAGAAGGGAGGGAGGAAATGGCATATACATATAGTGGGATCTTATTGAACCTTAAACAGGAAGAAAATACTACTATATGTGACAACACTTATGAACCTGAAGGACATTATACTAAGTCAAGTAAGCTGGTCACAGTAGGGCAGATACTGCATGCTGTCATTTGTATTAGGTATCATATCTAAAATAGTCAAAGTCATAGAAACAGAGAGTAGATTAATAGTTTCCAGGGGGTGGAGAGCAGGGAGAATAGTAAATTGCTATTCAATATATATGAAGTTTTAATCGTGTAAGATGAATAAGTTGTAGAGATCTGTACAGGTCTGTACCTATAGTTAACAATATTGTGCACTTAAAAATTTTAAAGGGTAGATTTTATGTTAAGCATTCTTACAACAATTTTTTAAAAGCAGCATTTCAAATGCTGATATTGTAAATAGAACATTCATATAGTATTATTTAATAAATTATTAATTAAGCAAATACTTATAAAATTACTATAGGACAAACCAAGCAATTTTTTAAAAGTCTATAGCCTTAAAAACTGTATACTCTCATAAGGAATTTCGAAAAGGAAGAGATTTCAACTATTTGTAGTCATCAAGAAAGAGTTCTTTGGGTGAAATGACATATTATCTGATGTTAGTACAAGCTGGCTCAAATTTTGAAAGACAAAAATGTGGCCTAAATAGAAATATAGCAATTAGAAAGCAAAAGTTATTTTTATGTATATATATGAAGACATTGTAATCCTACTTGAGGAAAACAAGAAATATTCTGTGTAGCAAAATTTCAGGGAATTATTTTATAATGCAAAGATCAGATTTTGAATACATTTGGAGGGATGAGCGAATTTAGAGAAGTTTAAAATAAACAGCCAATTTCAGTTAACTTCAGACCAGTGTATATTTAAATTTACTGAAATTATTCTCACCACCGTTGCCGCCGCTTGGACTTCAACCGTCTGCGTTCGTGCTGAACGGTCACGGCGACCGGCACGTCGACTCTCACTGTGCCTAGTTCTAGCCTTATTCGCTCCCAGGCGGCCACCGCCGTGCCAGCAGCGGCCGCGGCCGACAAGTTCTGAGGCGGAGGCGC